>JANEYF010001503.1:0-232500 GCA_029963845.1 Rhamnusium bicolor | reverse complement strand
TAATTAAGTAGCATTATTGTAAACTATAAAGTGTCACATCGGATTACTTTTTCCTTTAAGTCATTGCTTTGAAAAAGGTGGAAAACAGCCACCGGAACCTTTGTGAAATATGTTTATGAATAAATAAACAATTTAGATTTTTATTCATATCTATCATTAAAGAACCCAAATCCCAAGAACTTGTAATTCCTTATAATAAAAAAATATAAATAAGGTTCAAGAAGTCAAAAAGAAAAACAACTTTCTAAACTATTATATATATATATATATATATATATATATATATATATATATATATATATATATATATATATATATATATATAATATATATATATATATATATATATATATTATTAATATTATATATATATAGTTTATATATATATATATATATATATATATATATATATATATATATATATATATATATATATACATATATATATATATACATATATATATATATATACAGATTATTAAGGTATTTTACCCCTCAGTGGAGAATTCTGAGAAATTTTAATATGCTGTAGTTTATATTATAAGAATAAGTTTTTATCATTGCCATTTGACTATTTTTAGTTTATGAAGCGTTTTATGGATTTTTATTCATTATTCACTCAAGTTATTACGGAGTATGTCAAAAAATTTGTCGATTTTAAAATAATCGCATATTTAACTGCAATGAAATGTTATTCCATCTAACCAGTGTTTGTAAAGTAATTTTTCAAAATTTATTTCTTCCATACGGTTTGGTCAAATTACACCAAATTTGGAGATCAGTAGTTGAAAGTGTAATAGAGGGTACATGTATATCTATTTTAATTAATTTTCACTTTGTGTAGGGAAAATTTATACTGTAAATATAAGTGAAATTTGGACGTGATTGGCTCCTGAATTATGATATCAATCGGTAAAATTCGAGGTAAAATTCATACATGTCGTCTAGAATGAATCTTCATAATTATGCTCAGCAAGTTTCAAACTTTTATTCCGTACTATTTGGTTAAAAAGAATTTTCTAAATAAGTATCTTTGTCACAACAAATGGAGCAAAGAAGTGTTACCTCTATCGGGAATCGCACCTCAATGAAGTCGTTGAATAAAACATCCAGTGAAGGTATAGTCAAGAGCAAAATTATTCAGCGGCGATGTATAAAAACTTTCTAGAGATGACACAGCTATCCGAAGTTTTTCCCGACTAGGCCCCTTAATAGAAAGACAACAAAAGTATACAAAGTGACTCACTTTATTTAATAAATCACTAAAAGAGGTGAAAAAAAAGTTCGTGACTCTTATTAGTGATCTTTCAAAGGTTTTGGGAGTTTCAAAGATTTTTTGAGAAGAGGCATGACTCACTACTTAAATGCTGTTGGGGTAACTGAGGGAAAATGCTCAAGTAATAAAAAATATAACATAAAAATGCTTGATTAATTGTTCACAATAGATGATGATGATCAATGGTGAAATATTCATGATGATTGATAATGATCAGTTGGCAATATGTTGATGTTGAATAATTATAATTATAAATGCAATAATACCAAAAAAGCCTTGGGTACGGTTTGAACATGTACCTACTGAGTAATTTAAAACAATGTTCTAAATGGTAAGTGCCTTTTCTTTCTGTGACTTGTCTGTGATTATGTCTGTGACGGGTGCCTGGCTCAGCGGCGTGTCAGTCTGTGACCCGGTTGGTCTGTGACCGGTCTGTGACGGTTACTGTGCTGGCAAGAGAGTGCTCTCCTTTCCATTCCAGTAGCCGTGTCAGCAGTGTAAGTTAAAGTATTGATGCTTGGGCCTAGTACCTTCTGACGGATATCACACACTTGAAAAAATTCGAGTGTTGATGCTTGAGCCTAGTGCTTTCTGACGGATATCATACTTGGATAAGTAAGAGTGTTGATGCTTGGGGCTAGTGCTTTCTGGCTGATATCACACTTGTATAATTTAAAGTGTTAATGTTTGGGCTTTTTGCTTCCTGGTGGATATCACATTAAATGTCTATAATCATATTTTGATCAATATTTAGAATACTTTGCTTGTTAGAAGCTGGAATCCCCTGAGCTCCTGTCCCTGGAACGTACATGGTAGTCAGAACGAAACCGAGTCTTAATATTGGGCCTAAAACATCCCAATGTCAGGCTGGCCGTGTTAGCGCCAAGCGTACCGCAATATTACATGTCCAATTAATAATTCAGTAATAATGTGCTCTGATTGATATATATTATTATGTATTGCACGTCAGAATAACCAAATAACCACGAGCCTTTTTGTGTTATTATTTATTGTACCTTTTTTACACTTTTAATATATAAACGCCAACAGATCTTTCTAAAGAAATTTTTTCATTAATCTCTCGGTAAAATGTAAAATCAGCAACCCCCATTTTACTTTTTATTCAGACTTTTTTAATGGCCCTGAATTTCATTATGTAGAAATATGTCTTAGGATGCTCGATTCATTTAGAAACTTTTTTGTCTCTTTTATTTCCTTCATCTGATAATTTTTTGGATAAAAAAATAAAATATTCTTGATCCACATGATTATTTGGGAAATTGCATTATTTAATAAAATGAAAACTGTCTAGTAGGCACTTGACACTGTTTTAACAGTATAGAAAATATTTTGTAGAATATTAGGATTGTTGTTAATTCCTTCGATTTTTTCTGCAATTTTTGCATGAGGATAGCCAATGTTGGAGGGAAAAAAACTTGTTGGATAAACCAAAAGAACTTGAGTTGGTCATTAGGTTTATTAATGAAGGGGATTATAATCTTTTTCACGATATCCAGTTAAAGTTCCAATTGGGCCCATAATTCTTCTCACACACCAAACACTAACTTTCTGTGAATGAAGAGCGGCTTGGATATAAAATTTTTCTGATTTTTGAGCTCTCCAAATTATCATATTTTGAAATTTAACATAACCACTGAGATGAAATCATGCTTCGTCGAAGAACAAGGTTTTGTCAAAGAACTCGTTATCATAATTATTTACAGGCCACCAACAGTATACCGTTGTACGTGGATAGTCGATATCATGGAGTTTTTGGACGCAAGTAAGGCGATATGGAAATATATAGGTGCAAAGTATTTCTTCAAAACAGTATTGCTTGTGCCAACTGATAGTTTAGTTACCTATGCTAAAATACGCACATAAGTTCTAAAATTTTTCATGATCTCTTATGGAAGAGTTTAACAAGGCAATCCAGACTACATCGAAATGTAATGTAATCAAAAATAGCTATGAAAATTCATTCCTAAATTCTTCTAAACAGTCTGCTTGAATATTTTGTGCCTTTAAAAAAAGTATTATTACAAAATTCTAAACACGCAAGTTGATGTTTTTTTAACTCTCGTCATATGTATTGCTCCCAAATTTTCAAGTGCCATCCACAACGGTTCCTATATACCTCAACATTTCCCAATTATTTTTTTTTATTAAAAGAAAATATACACAGTCATAAAGTTATAATGTGTCTAAAACATATACAAGTAAAATATATATTTTTAATTGTCATTCAATAAATTTCATTAAATTTTATTTGATTATATGATTTAAACTATTTAAACAACATGAATTGAGACTTGATCGAAGAAAAACCTATAAAATCTTCAAGAATCCAAACACTTATATCCAGGGATTATAAAGTTATATTTCATACAGTTTTAATAAATTTAGCTCTTACTTGTTTTAACTTTTTGAAGTTGGTATATAGGTATGATCCCATAACCAAGATTTCATTTTGTTAAAAATATTTAATTTGTGGTAGTAGTATTTACGTATAAAAAACTTGTCTTCTTCAGAAATATAAAATTTGAAAATTATTGACTCACCATATAAAAACAGCGTCAGAAGAAGAACACAACACGTTGTACCACGCATTTTGATTATTTATCAGAAAACCATTGTTATTTATTTAAACCGAAAGAAAGTCCAAATAACAGCACACGTGTGCGAGTTTGTAGAAGGAAATGTGTTGTCACCTCTACCCCGTGAAATGCGGACGCAAACTGATTTTCCGATTTCACAGCTCCCCGACAGAAAGCTTAAAGTTCGGTACGGAACCTGATTGGTCGAGAAAATTCGCAACTGCCAATAGGAACCAACGATACTGCGCATTAATAACCACTTTTGTTGGATAAATATATTTAATGAGTAAAGTTCCTTTATTTGTTTTTATTTGTCAAGTTAAATGAAACCTAATTATCTACTCTAGTTGTTTTAATTTAAATTTTGTTTAACTTTCAATCTTTTTTTAATTTACTTATCAATTTTTTAATCACATTAGTGATTGATAAATATTTCATTTACTTTATTTTGCACTAACAAAATTTAATAAATTTTAGATGCCAACACACAAATTATTGTTTTTCAATATTTCTATGAAAACGAAATTAATGTGTATCAAATGAAATCGCATCTTTTAATTTTACGTAACAGATATTGAAGGTTTAGCTGCTAGATAGACTCAAACGCCTTGGCAAATTCATATAAAAATTGGTGTTGAAGAAGTTTACAATGTGACAATTTATTAATATACTTTTCAACAATTTTATTAGACATCCAGAAAAACCAAAAATTACACTTGACCTATTTGTTTTATTTTTGGGTTAGACTTACACACTCAGAAATATTTATTTGAAAACATACATTATTTATAAAATTTTTAGGGCCCTGAAAAATTTTAAAATTTTGGGAGCGAAACAAATTTTTTTTAACCCGATTATTTCAGACCTCACTTTCATCTTTGACCTTAGTATCTGGATAATTCCCGAATATTAATTTAATTAGGAATATTTAAAAAATGCCTATCCTAGAAATCTATAGCTTTTACTGATTACGCAATAGATATTCCGCATGCACACCGTTTGCATTAATACAAAGAGTATTCAGAGCGTTTTGTATCTTTGTGGAGAGTTGATGTTTAGTATCGATTTTCAATTCATACACTTCTTCTTTAATAGCTCCCCAAAATAAATCGAGTGGTTTAAGATCCAGTGAACGTCATGGCCACTTTACTAGTGCATCTAGCCCTCTGCCAGTCCAACATTGGTAATGGGGCTAATCATTTTATTTTTTACTGAACCAGTCTCAAAGATTAGGATGGGGGGATGTGCATATAAATTCTATCCTGCTATCCTATATCTTGTGCTGGACAAATTTAAGAGAAATAAGGTCAAGTTCTAGAACATTTCACTATTCAAAGGGAGAATAAAACAATTAAGAACATGAGTTTATAATCCAGTAGGCAAAATTGGAAGGAAATAACAGATAATCTTTTGATACTTGGAAAAGATGTTCATTCAGGCGTACTATTAAACATACTAGAAAGTGCTGAACTCATTTTTCTGTTAAGTCTTGAGCCGCCATCATGGAAAAATGGTGCTCCGATTCACTTTTATGCAATTTTAAAGATGTTTCGTTTGCAGATGCGCCATATACATGTAGAAAAAAGTTTCAAAACTCCAGCTCGTATAATATTGCATGTGATATTACTATAATAGTTCTATTTTCATTATAAATAAAAATTTACTATTGTCATCCAATAAAAATTAAAAATTGTTTTTTGTCTGAATAAATATGATAATGATATAATAAAATACGTAAATGGTGGATGCGCTGGGCATCGATTCTGCCATCTCTGCTCACGATCAATTATTATGTCTATTACGAAGTTTTGGCATTGCATTTTTTTACATAATTTTCAATGGAGAAAAAAAGTTTATTCAGAAATAAAGTTGTGCATGTAAATTTCGTTTTGGGAAATACTTCTCTCAAGGCTAGTGCCGTTTTACAAATATTAATAAACAAATTTTTACAACAATTTTTTTCTATATCTTAACCTACCCTATTTCATATTTAAAATGAGGCGTTTGTTTTCTATGAAGGCGTAGAAGGGACAACAACTTTGTTTTTCTAATCACGTTGAATTGTCACTTCGAAATTACAATACCCAATTTAAAGGTGCTTCACAAGTTGCCCCCGTGTTTAGAGCTTCGTCCTCAGTAAGTCAACATGGCCCTCGCAGCGACAACAACTCAGTTAACGAGCCCTCATGTTTAAAGCGTCACTATGCAGTTTAAAAAGAATATATCAAATACGGAATATCTAATTTTTCCTGTCAGTTCTAGCCCCGAAATTTTTTTCGACGATGACGTCATACTTTTTTGATTTGGTCATTCCTGACGCGAACATCTCAATTGGAATATCGGCAGTGGAGCAATGTTCTTTTCTTCGATGGGTCTCGATTTGCTCTAAGATCTCCAGATGGACGAGAGAGAGAGTGTGGAGAGGGCGAGGAGAAAGATACGCATAATGCAATTTTAGTTAGAGGGTAAGCTTCGGTGGTGGTTCTGTAATGGTGTAGGTTGGCATAACGATGGTGGCTCGCATAGAGATTGTGTTCGTAGATGGAGGTGCTTTAACGGGTAGAAGATACATTAATTGGAAGAGCATGTGGTGGTTTTTGCATGGTTTATTGGTCAGCAATTTCTTTTCATACATCATAATGCTCGTCCGTACGTGGCCAGAATTGTTAGAAACTACATCCATGAGGTCGGTATTAAACTCTTAGACTGGCCAGCACATAGTTCTGATCTAAATCCCTTAGAACACGTATGGAATATAGGAAGACGGATCTGGCAAAGTCGTGGGCAGCTGTTAGTAATGCAATAAAGGGATGCACTACAAGAGAAGCGGTACAGTATTCCTCAAAAGGCCATCCAACACGTAATTGGAGGCATGCAAAGTTGCCTTGAGAGTGTAAGCAGAGCTAGGGAAGGTAATACTCGTTATCAAATAATGAAATTTCATTTTATAATGTTCTATTATTTGTTCGTGTCATGTACTTAAATTCTAGTCAGACATATTTTATCTTAAAAATTGAAGTTATCCTTGTAAAATGACTCACTATGCTTCTAATTGGAAACGCTTAGAAAAGACGCCAAAGAACAATTTTACACATTACATTTAGACTGAGAAAAATTTTAATTAACAATGCAGCATTTTATCTTGCTGTACCACTTTTTGTGCCGGTCAGTGTATATTGTAACCAGCTGACACATAAGAACTATTGTCTCCAAAATAAAGGTTTAGACCTGTATATTTTCTTGTATAGGTAATTGTTTTTTGGAATCAATTTTAAGCATAGAAGTATCAGAATAGGAGGTAAGATACCTTAATAATAGACCACATCTAGTAAGCATTAATTCACATTATCAGAAACTCTTTATACTACAGCTGGTGTCCCTCAAGGATCCATACTAGGTCCCTTTTTATTTATAATATTTATAAATGATCTAAATACCCTTAACATATTTATATTTGCTGATGACACCTATATTATTTTGTAATAATTCACTGAACCAATAAATATATTATTATTACTATAATAAGAAGTTGTAATGTTAATATATTCACTCGGGCCTACGAAAGTAAGCTAATTGGCACAAAATTTAAAAAAAAATCCCCTCAAAGTAACAGAAGGTGAGGTGGCGACCTCTCTAGGTTATATTGGAATCAATAAACTTGTTAATGGCATTAATATTAAAATTATTTCAAAGAACCTATATCATTAAGTTATAATCAATGTACCAGCTAAATACTTTGAAATCTACATCACCTAATTTTTCACATATACTCGTGTAAATTTACTCCCAGTATAAAGTAACAACTTTATCAAACGTATTTATATAATGAAAGGTGACTTGTTTACAGGATACTTATGCTACTAATATTATACAACAAAATGGGCAAAGTATTTAACAAATATGATACCAAAACAACATATATTTATTTCTTCTTGTTAGCTTCAGCTTTTTCCCTCTGCCTAGCTTCTGCCTCTCTTTTAATGTCTGCGAACTTATTGAATGCTACTCTTTCCTTTCCTAAAGGTGTCTTACTATACCACTTTACAAATTTCTTATATTCTTTATCTGTTATTGGCTCAAGCATTCCCGACACAAAAACCTCATAGATTTCTTCTGACCTAAGTGGGTTATATCGCAGTTGAATAATTCTTCTCGGCGTCAAAATTTGCTGAACAACGTTTTTAATGACAGGTAAAGGATAGTTGACTGAGACAGTTACCAAACTTGTAATATTAAAATTTCTGTCGACTCCATGGTATGGCATTAAAAGTTCTCTCCAATACATATATATACTATTATAGTCTGGCTTTGGTATTAAAATATTTTTTTCAAAAGCCTTTTTTTATTTTTCCCGCTTGTGCTGCCCAAGGTTGTTTCGATAAACCTAAAACAACAATGCAATTTTTCGATTAACTTGACTCAAAAATGAAAATAAAAAAAATGGAAACTGTCCTCCAGGTACTATTCATCAGTCAAATTAGAATTAATAGAACATCATGTATATTGATAACTAGGTGTATATATTCTAGCATCTTACCTAAAACTAATACTCTATCCTCGGGTGTGATTGTTTTCACAATACCTTTAAACAACTTTTTACCGATTCGTTTTGGATCTAAATATTTTTTCTTCTTTAGGAATTTTCTTGTAAAATATTTTTTTCCGCCGCTTCAAAATAAATTATGGAAGGCGCTAGTAAACGTGTCATTTTATTTATTAAATGAATAAGCATTTTCATTCCCTTGGCTCCAGTGTACTTTTCGAATGTAACTTCTGGTGATAAGTCAAAAAGCACACACTGAGTTTCGGTAAATATGGCATTAGCCAATAAATGTTTTCCAGTTTGTCTAGGCCCTGCAATTAATACCGATTTTGGCCTCTTCATTACTTCAACTCCTAATGGCATAATGCAGTTCATAATAACGGCTTGCCTGACATCCAAAAGCGTTGCGGGAGGATCAAAGTCTTTTACTCGTAAATCCCAATTTTTGTAACTAAAATCGCCAAAATATTCTCTCAACCTCACACATGGATATGTTCGTATTATACCATTATCTACCAACTCCTGAAATAAATCTTCTGTGGTTCTATCACCAGTTGGGTCCTTTTTACCCTTTTTACCCTTTTTGCCCTTCTTCTTTCCCTTTTTCTTGTTCTTCTTTTTCCTCTTGCCCTTTTTTCCTTTCGCCTTCCACTTATCTTCTTCCAGGGCATCTTGTAACAATTCTAATTCAATTCTCATTAATTCATCGACTTGTCGCCTTACTTCTAATTGAACTTCGTAACATTTTTCGTCTGTTATCATATCCATATAATGTTTCTCGAAAGGATTTTCAAAATCATTTATTTTGTCCCATATTTCTCTGTGCTCCTGAGCTCCTTGATTATAAAGAGGCTTTGAGGTGGTATCAAAGTATTCGTATTCATATTCGTCCATTTTTTTCTTCTTCTTCTGTTTTGCTTCAGCTTCTTTCTTCTTTCTTTCGGCTTCTTTCTTCTTTTTATCCGCCTCTTGTTTTTTCAGTTTTGCCTTTAATTCTTTTGCCTTTTGCTTATCTTGCCCTTTAGCTTTTAGTTTTTCTTTTCTCCTCTTTTCAAAATCGTCTAAATATTGCTCGGGGGTAAACGTTTCACATCTAATTACTAACACGGTACCACCTTTTTCTTCTTCTGGAATCTTGTCAAAACATCTTGCCCTAATATAAAACTGACGAAACCATTCTCTAATTTCATCGCCGATATCTTCAAATAAACCTGGTGCAACCACCCTAAGAATTCTGGTTCTTTCCTGATCAATTGCCTCAACGTATTCTCGAATACATTGATCCCTGTATTCTCTACGAACATTTAAATTCTTTTCGAATCTTTCAAATGCCTCTTTTGATTTCCAGCTTGGTTCGTTCATGCCTATCAGTAATCTCCTATCGTTTTCTTTTCGTTTTACCCACTGCCGTGTTGAATATCCTCTCCAAATATTCTGAATTATATTTGCTGCAGGATTTGTAACTTCTGGTACTGGTGGAGGTGGCATTTTTTTAGCTGCCCCCGGTTCAAGAGCCTTTCTTTTTTGCTTTAAAGTTGTGTATTTTTCGAAAAAAATACACACGCTCCTGTCTGGCTCTCTCGGCTATCTGAATTATTGTTGTTTGTTTCGTGACTATTAACTTCCTTTCCATTTCCTTTATTTCTTCTGGCGTTAACTGTTTCTGTTCAATTTGGAATGCTGGTTGTTTAGGTCGTTTGTCTTTCTTATCTTTAACTTTTTTTTCCCCTTCTTCGCCGCCTGCCGGGTCAGTTTTTTCTGCTGCCTCCGCTACTACTTCTTCTTTCTTTTCTACTCCTGCGCCTTCTGCTGCACTGTCTCCACCTTGGGCTGCTTCCTGATCTAGACCCTCGACCTGTTCTTCAATTACAGGTTCCGGTGGAATAAATATTTTTTCCCCTTTTTGTATCTTTTGCCACATATCTTCTACATTTATAGGTCTTGGGTAAAATAATGCTGGGTGCAATATTTCTACATCGTAGGGTACCAATTTCATTTCAATTAAATTGCCATCAACGTAATAATATTCTGAAATCTCAATATTTCTCATTTCGTTGTTCAGCTCTAACAATCTTACTGTTGCGGCATCCATTAATTTTCTTATAGTATTTCGCTTTTGTGGCTGAGCCATCTGATCTAAACATGCATCTATTTCTTGTACAATTAAAGAATAATTCACATACAGACCTCCAAGCAATTTGCTTGTCAGTTTTCGATCTTTTAATGGTCTCTGTTTTTTCATGAAAGCATCATCTTTAGCGTATAGATCCTCAAACTTCTGTTTGGCCTTTATCCACCATTTTGTATAATATTCAAAAGACATGATTACTACTAATAAAATTTTCGTCTACTTAAAATTTTTATTGACATACATGTAATTTTGAGTGATTGGATAGGTTATGTCAACACATGATTGAGGTTTATTGTAGGGTTTTATAAAAATTTTCCGTGCTTTAAAAATAGCATCAATTATAACATTGCAATTCAGTTTCGTATCATGTTGATTGGATTTATAGTATTATATAACTAATTATATCAACTTAATTTTTACTGTTAACAAAAATAATAATAATAATATGGTGAAAAATTGTTACCGATTTTTTATCAACGCTGACTTTCATAAAATCTTTGATATTTAACTAAGTTTCTTGAATATTTTTATGCTCTGTACCGTTGATAAAGTAAAGACCGTTTATGTGTTTAATATTGTATTTACTTCGACCTATGTTTTGTACCAGCTTTTGTTTGTTTGATGTATTACTGATTATGTACAAGAAATATACAATTTAACTAGCCCTAAGGATGCTAATAAAAAATATAGTGAAACGTCGACTAAATTAAAAAGCAGTTTTTTCCATTTAGATTGACCTACTCCCACTAAGTTTTAATATTTAACTTAGTACCCTAGTCTGGGCAGTGAATGAGTTCGAGCCCTTTAAAGCAGCGGGGCCAGACGGGATCTTCCCAGCTCTGCTTCAGAAGGGCCTGGATATTCTTCTACTGCATTTAAGAGGAATATTTGTGGCCAGTCTGGTACTGGGATATGCTCCCCTGGCCTGGAGGTCAGCTAAAGTGGTCTTCATCCCCAAAGTAGGAAAAAAGGACTACACAGCTGCCAAATCGTTTAGGGCGATCAGTCTCACATCCTTCCTGCTAAAATCACTGGAAAGGATAGTGGACAGATATCTGTTGGAAGGGGACCTAGCCAGGTACCCATTCCACAAGAATCAGTACGCATATAGGCGAGGGAGGTCCACGGAGACAGCCCTTCACGCCGTCGTGCATAAGGTAGAAAGGGCCCTCCTGCATAAGGAGGTCACCCTAGCAATATTTTTTGATATAGAGGGTGCCTTTGATAAAGCAATGACTACTACTATCTGCGATGCCCTTCGGACTAGAGGTACTGCTCTAGTACTGGTCAGATGGATGAAATCTGCGCTGGAAGAGAGACGAGTTAGTGCTGCTTTAGGAGACTGCCAATTGGACGTCGGGGTGAGGGGCGGCTGTCCAGAAGGCAGCTGCCTATCACCCCATCTATGATGTCTAATAATGGATGGTCTCTTGGAGCGCCTAACTTCGGAAGGATTTTATGCGTAGGCATATGTGGACGACGGGCTGGTCCTAGTGACCGGCCGCTTCTTAAATGTCGTTTGCAACAGAACGCAGGTAGCTCGTAGAATAATAGAAAGATGGTGCGCGAAACAGGTCTCTCAGTCAATCCATCTAAGACTGAGATGATCCTATTCACCAAGAGAAGGAAAATAGAGGATTCTAGGGCACCAACCATGTACGGTAAACCTCTTGCGCTTGTGCAGGAGGTTAGGTACCTAGGAGTGACCCTAGATAGCAAATGGGGGCCGCATATCGACAACGTCATCAAAAAGTCGACTGCGACCTTCTGGCAATTGCGCCGAGCGGTAGGTAGGAACTGGGGCCTCAACCCACGGATCCTACACTGGCTGTACATGGCGGTCATCAGGTGGGGCCCAAAAAGGGATCGGTGGTCTGGTGGCCGAGCGTGGAAGCGATTACGTCCCGAAAGCTGGCAAAAGTCCAGAGACTAGGCTGCCTAGGGATCACTGGCGCAATGAGGACGACACCAACAGTTGCCCTAGAGGTTCTGCTAGGCCTGCCAACGCTTCCCTCGTAGATAAAGAGGGAGGCTATGGCGGCCTATCTGAGAATACGGGATTCTGGAAGCTGGCAGTGTTCAGGCAGAGCTGAAGGTCACGCAGCAATTGCTGGACTGACGGAGAAGGAAATCCCGCTCTCTGTCCTGAAGGTGAGAGAAGCGAAAGATCAGCTAAGGTTGGAAAGGAATTACACTCTCACTCTTCCTAGTAGAGGAGTGGAGTGAAGGAAGAATTGATTTCCGCCCGGACTCTCTCGTGTGTTAAACAGACGGATCTCGGCTGGCCACTAGACCGTCTTCCGGGGCGGGAATATATCTGGAAGGCAAAGAAGTACAGGAGAGCTTTGCTCTAGGCTCGTACACCACGGTCTTCCAGGCAGAGGTTTACGCTATCCTAGCGGTGGCAGGTAGGGCTGAGGTTAGGAATGGGGCGGAACAGATAATATACATCTGCTCCGACAGCCAGGCTGCTCTAAAGGCGGTGTGCTCCCCCAGGACGAGATCAGCTCTCGTCCAGGAGTGTGGGGATGCCCTAGAAGAGCTGTCCAGGCATAAACAAGTGAGACTGGTATGGGTCCCGGGACATATGGGAGTTCCAGGCAACGAGAAGGCCGATGAATTGGCTAGACTCGGAGCCGAGCAACCCTGTCACGGGCCTGAGCCTATGTTAGGTATTTCAAGAAGATAGGTCACAACGGCCCTCAATGAGTGGGCCCACGAGACACTGAGGACGCACTGGAGGACCAACAGGGCCTGCAGGCAAACCCGAGTTTTGTGACGGGGCCGAAGAAATCGAGATCGGCCTGGTTGCTGGGACGGAGTCGTAAAACTCTGAATCTCTTAATCGGTGTTCTGACAGGCCACTGCAGACTTAAGAGGCATCTATCATTGATAGGTATTGAGGAAGACCCTACATGTCCAAGATGCAGGAGTGATGAAGAGACATCTTACCACTTCCTGGGACAATGTGAAGCGTTTGGGCGCCTGAGACACAGTATCTTCGGTTCTGAGGCGCTCAAGGGAGGAGATGAGTTCAATCGCAATGAGTGACATCCTGACCTTCATCAGAAGGTCGGAAAGATTCGATGAGGGAGCAAGAGAAGCACATGGCTGAGGGGACAGCTGGGGGTTGGTAAAAAGGGCCCGTCTGTGGCCTACTTGCCAGGCGTCAGCCTCCCCCACCATTACCATTACCATTAGTACCCTAGTAAAATTAGTATCTAAAATGACCCAAATGGGAGAAATAGTTACGTAAAGAGTTCCCCTCCGTAGAGTAGCTTCATTCCCCGAGTGGTGACCCAGAACTGTTTTTTCGCATTTGTCTCGTACACGGATGAAAAATTGTACATCTTCCAAAACCGTAATAGCATTTTGTCCAAAAAAAGTCATACATCTGTCTGCTGTAATAGTCATCGTTCGCGCGCAATCGTGGCAGAAGTGGTGGATGATGTCTAGCTAAACATTTGTAGAATAAAAAAATAATATATGAAAATAGTTTTTTTACTAATCCCAATCTAGAATTTCTCATTCTATAATATCGATTGTATGCATTTTTATCGAAAAACTAGTTACTTGTAAAATTATTGCAAAAAAATAATTTCAGAAACTTAATTTCGACAACTATAAAAACAACGACAAACATCGCAGCAATACAAGTTCCCTGTAAGACATGAGCAAGTTTTAAGCGAATACGCTCTTCTGATTTCTCACCACAAGAGCAAAAAAAAATTTCTAACAATTCAATTGTCATTCATTCGAAATAATTCGGTTGTAATACTCCACTATTCTCAATTTAAACACTTTCTGTTGGATTCCAAGATTATATTGATGCATAAATAGCATAAACCCGCTCATATGATTTTCAACAGGCTCGGTACATATTATGTTGAATGAATGATAGCAGCGATGGAGGCAATTTTCGATGGATGGACTTTTTCGATTGCGATGATACCGCAATAAATATATCGAAGTACGATCTGCTTTAGACTTTTTTCTTAGGATTATATAAAGCATCTAGGAAGGTCTTAACTGCTTGTGTAGCCATTACAATAAGCAACGTGTGCATCACGGCAATCAAAGAAGATTTGGTTCCAATATCATCTTCAATGCCTAAAATGCATATTTCTGGCTAATTCCAAACAGAAATAACACCGTATCACATCCAATAAGAGCATGTACAGCTGGAAGAACAGCAGATAATGCTGGTCCCAATTTATTTACGAAGGCATTTATTAACACATAATGACAATGGTCAATGAGTGATGTTGTTCTGCTATTAAAAAAAACATAAATCAGCCTTTGATGCGAAGTATCCAATTAACAGAACCAGTACATCTGTATCAGGCGATTCAATAGCTATAGGGTAGTTGTTCCAACTGTATTTTTTGGATACTTTACGTGGAAAATAAGACGTGTGTCTGCATCTAAATGGTCGCATTCAAATTCGTTATAAGACTTAACAGCGATAAATATGAGCGTCGTTGGATAATACTTTTTTCCAGTCAGGCAGGAACCTTTTACATCAAATTTATTTCATCCACTCCTGTATGAGATTTGCTCTAGAATTAACAGTTTCTGACAAAGAGAGTTTGTATGATGCTCATTTTAAAGAGAAAATTATACTCTACAAGTTTTGTTTAAAACTGTTTTGGCTACGATACATTCTTCTTGCATTATCACGATAATTTTCTGAAGAGACGCGTCTTTCGAAACGAAAACATGTTATTTTAATGAAGTTATTTATTTAAAAAAATCGATTAAGATAATAATGCATTGATTAATTTTACAAGGGACAAAATCTCAAACATGTCTCTGAAAGAATCTGGATGAATTTGAATTTTGCGAGTCAAAATAAATTTACATAATCGAAAGCATTAGAATATGCCTCGCAAGACATCTTCATAGAGGAATAATCAAAAATTCCTCGACTTAGAAATAAATAAAAAAACACATGGTCAACTTAAATTTGATGTATACTATCAATTAAAAATTTAATTAACATGCCGAACGCAATTAGTCGGTCAAGTCCGAAAAATAAGATTAACTCGCTCACCTATATGTATATGTACATATACTTGTAGTTAAGCCACTCATGAGATTTAATAACCAACCACCAGTCTGCGGTGAATATTACTGAATTGTTCTGAATCTAATGCTAATATATTGATAAAATCGGAGAGATTGGAATGTACATCAATTTTAATTTGGCAAAACAGTATATATCATAGATTGTTTGCATTTGTATAGGTATTGAATCGGGGACTATCTCTATCGCCGGAAATTAACCGGCCTACCCGTTTTGGTTTGCGTTTTGATTAAGTACTTCGTGCTTGTTTTGTGGGCGTGCCTTCCACAAGCAATATCTCATGATATCGTGCAGACGAAGTAACCATTTGTGAAAAAGCTCACCCGAGCTTTTTAATCACTCAAGCCTCTACTGGACATGGCCCGTAATTGATTTTCGATTTCTTTAATCCGGTGCGTTTCACATAAATTTTAATTTGCCTCCTATTCTATTTTACCTAAAATTAGCTTTGACTGATTGAAATTAATGAAAATTCGTTAAACTTTTACTAACATATTTTTCATGATTCGATAAAACGTAGTAATTAAATTAAAAGTTATTTAATTCAAATCAGAAGATTTTTATTTATATTCAATAATATATTAAATCAGGACAAATATGTGTTTAAAAGTCTATCCTCTCTATGATATTATTTAAGCTCTTGGAAACTATTTTATAATAAATTAATATTTAAATTAATTAACAAATGGTCTAAATTTAATTTTTACAACTTAAGACGTTTCGAATTTAATGGAAAATAACTACGTTGTACTTACCCTTTTAAGGGGTTACAGCTCCCTTATTAATTGATTTAAGGCAAATGTTTATATACAAAACTCAACTTGATCTTATTGATATGATATTATTTAAGCTCCTGAAAACTATTTTATAATAAATTAACATTTAAATAATTAATAAATGGTCCAAATTTAATTTTTACAACTTAAGACGTTTCAAATTTAATGGCAAATAACTATGTTGTACTTATCCCCTTTAAGGGGTTATAGCTCCCTTATTAATCGATTTAAGGCAAATGTATACAAAACTCAACTTATTTTTTTCTAACTATATCACCTTTTTGGAGGAAGGTACTTAATTATGAGACAAACTGTGTAATTACATTTACAGTACAATTTTCTATATCCATGTTATTATTCACACAAAATTTTACAAGTATATTATTTCTGATGTTTTTATAAAAAAATGTAGAATTTTTGTCTTGAATTAAGTCTAGGAACGTGAAAACTGAGTAAAGCTGGTAAATTGACCAGATTATGCAGAAGTTTATACAAAATAATAAGACTGACTAGAATTCTTTTTTATTTCCAAATAGAATATTGAGTTTATTCAGTAGGATCATTTGATTATGTCCTCTTTCGGGATAAACCGCTTCATACTTAAAATTAAAAAAATTTAGGAATCGCCTTTGTACATTTTTAATTGTATTCTAATGTGAGTATTTTTAGAGCAGTCAGATTTGAAAATGGACTACAATTGCAGTTTGTAGTTCAATGTCGTCATTAATGTTTTTAATAAAGACATAATTTTAAGTCATTTGCAAAGAGCAGGTTTTTATAATTTAGAGAAAATGTAAGATCATTAATACAAATTACAAACAAAAGAGGACCCACATTCGATCCTTGAGAAACTCCCGATGTCGCAACGTCATATCAGAGTGTAAATAACAAATTGCATGCCATTATTTAATTACAAAGTAAACATAAGAACTATCAGTTCATAACATATCAGTAAAACTGTTAAAAACTGAGCAGTACACATTATTACCCCAAAAACATGTATGTATAACATAATTCAGAAGTGGGTTGGTACCAACACTGATGTGATGTCACTAACATTAAAGCTATTTCCACAAACACCAAAACATTCGACACGCCTTTCGTCAACTAAGTAGGTATCATCGGGATATGATTAAAACTAAACTTATATTAGCAATAGTAAGCAAGGTTGATGATACTAAATAAATTTCCTAATGGGTTTGAGAATCAAATATTTAAAATAGGAAAAAACCTATTTGCAACGCCGACATTTCGAGAACATTTTAATGCGCATATGCACTGGTAAAAAGAAAATGACAATATCAACAAATGTTAAAATAAAATATTTACATTTAAATGATGGTTACTTCAATGTCAACTTTAAAAACAAACATTTTAGAAATATACGATATAGCAGTATTGGAAACCTGAATAGTTACATCTTAAATCACAAATCATTGGTAGGGATGCGAACGCTCACCATATATTATAACCCAATAATTGAGGCAAATTAATAGATAAAAGATTAGTTACTTCAAAATTCAACAGTGGCGATGTATCCACTTTAATTTTCCATGAGGCTTCCATGGCAGATTATAGATGAATTCTACTTAATTTGGATGCGAGAAAGGTAGAAAGAAATTTCTGCTGTAATTTCACGAAAATAAATAAAAGATTGTTGAAAGAGCTGTTTACTAGTCGCCTGATGTCTCTAAGTTCAAACAACATAGAGAAGATAAAGAGCGTCGGTGAATAACAGTAGGTTCTAATTTAAACTAACGAAGACTCTTGTCCCTTAAAAGAAGTCAGTACGGGACATGTTACAATTTGGTGAAGCAAAGAACTCGACCGTCTGCGAGCAAGAACATGGAAACTCTTCAATAAGGTGCAAAAATCTAAAAGACTGATGACTAGAATGCTTGTAAGCACAGTTAAAGATTATATAAAAGGCTATTCGTGCAAAACAAAGAGTATCATGGAGTTACACCCAAACCTGGAGGTATGAATTCACTACCAAAATCCTACCGATTAATTACAATCACTTCTTCCTTATTAAAAGGACTGAGGAGATATCCAATCGAGACATTAGCGACAGGGATTTCGTACTACACCCGCTACACCAAAATCAACACGTCTAAATCCCAGGAAAATAAACTGAATCAAAAATATTCACCTTGTGGATATTTATTGACATAAAATTCCTTTTGAAAAAACCACCTTTGAAAGCATAGATATTGCCATTCATACATATGGGGTGTCAAGCACACTCAGTGAAAGAATGAAATTCCCCCAATTCCATTGGGCAAGCGAAGTCAAATATCTGCACTGGAATCATACAGGACCCCAATCTAAATTTGAGAAAAAGACAAAATAAACAAAGCAATGTCGTAGAACGGTAGGCATGTCCTGGAGTATTTCACCCAGAATAACCTTTTGGCCATGAGCTGTGCTGTGCAGCTATTGTATGGTGACCCAGGGTCAGTCAAAGGACAACGGCATCCAAGCTAGAGCAGGTTCAAAGATCAGCGTGACTCTGTATCATAGGAGCTATGATAACGACGCCTGCAACTGCCATGGAAGTTATACCCTGCAATATCCTTTTCCATCTCTTCGTAAAACATGCAGCGTTGACGACAGCTTTAAGGTTAAAATCTGTAGACCTATGGTATATAAATGGTACGAGATATGCTCGTATACTCGAGAAGACTACAATAAAAACACCTCTCCTAAGAATGGGCACTAACTATAACCCTTCTATATACAATAACTTTAGAAAGCACTTTGATCTAAGAGTGAGCACATCAGGAAACGTTCGACTTGATGGGTTAAAAATTTACTCTGAATCAAAGGTAGATATTTACTAAGAGAACCTAGATTTAAATTCTATAATACCGCTAGAT
Organism: Rhamnusium bicolor; assembly: GCA_029963845.1. Lineage (NCBI taxonomy): Eukaryota > Metazoa > Arthropoda > Insecta > Coleoptera > Cerambycidae > Rhamnusium > Rhamnusium bicolor. The sequence goes on along the minus strand of JANEYF010001503.1, from coordinate 213,212 downwards.
ACACCATGATATTGCAAATGGAACTAGTGGATATTTTGCGGACGATTATAGAAACTACTAAGGCAAATATTAAGAAAAGTAGTGCCAAGCAGCTTTGTTTGTCTTAAATAAATGTAGGATAAGCTGAGATCTAGTCCTGCAAGTTATGGTGGCTCTAGATATACTTGCCCAAAACAATAGATGCAACTCTGCTAGGTAAAGAGGTACGATGGCAACTAAGGAAATGAGAAGGGAGTGGAAATGTTAATCAGCAAAAGCTCTGAGAGAGCTCCGCACGGTCCAGAACTAAGAATAGCGCTCTCTGATCAATCCATGATACCCTTATAAAGAACCATATACTCAAGCATGACACCAACTCGTAGAATAATCTAAGCAGCTGAAGGCATTGGATTAGCTATAGCTGTACTCAGCCATAAGTTAAGCAGGCATTGTTTCCAGCTGTCCAGAAATAACCTGCAGACTGTTGTAGGTCTACCAACAGGGCACTGTGGACTAGATAAACAAGTAGGTCGAGGTTGGCTATCAAGTCGAGGATCCTCACGCAAATGACTAAGGTGAACTGAGTCCCTTCATTGAATGCCAATGTGTTTGTGCTAAGACTGAATGCATGCGCTATCTCTGTCACCCCTTAGGCCATATTCAAAAGTAGCTGTTACAACGTGTATAATGCCTAAATTTTAGCGAGCATGAAGGCTCTCCACATCTAACGATCCAAACTCCGACTATTTTGATATCAGATAGGAATTAAATATGATTTGAACGAAACAACTACTCAGCGGACAAATACCCCGACCTGCATTGGATTATACCTTCAAATCATGATAGATCGGTAACCAATATCATTTGTCAATTCCTAACCAGACATAGACCGGTTTCGAACTTATTAGTTCTCCTCAGCATGCCATAGGTTATGGAACAAACAAATGATAGTGGCCAACCTGCTAGTCATATAATGACTAAGGTAAATTGAGTAGTGGTGAGAGGTATGTGAAACTTCTCATATGGTCCAAATGCTACTATCCAACTGACATCATAGATGTCTCTGGCGGATAGCGACTTGCGAAGCAAGTACCGAGAGCGGTGACCTCTCACCACTACTCAATTTACTTTAGTCAGTATATGACTAGCAGGTTGGCCACTATTATTTGTTTGTTCCATAACCTATGGCATACTGAGGACAACTAATAAGTTCGAAACCGGTCTATGTCTGGTTAGGAATTGACAAATGATATTGGTTACTCCAATGCAGGTCGGGGTATTTGTCCGCTGAGTAGTTGTTTCGTTCAAATCATATTTAATAGCAGTAGTTAGTCCACCTGGGCTAGAGGTCGCCGCTCTCGGTACTTGCTTCACAAGTCGTTATCCGCCTGAGACATCTATGATGTCAGTCGGATAGTAGCATTTTGACCATATGACAAGTTTCACATACCTCTCACCACTACTCTAATCAGAAAAATAATGGCACAGAATAAACACTACTATTAGCCTACCTTCAAATAGTGCCATATCCTCTTTTATCTCAATATTAATTACTTATAATTTATTATCAGAACTTTTTCACTATTTGTTTTTCGTCATATTTTGTAAAGTATTTTGAAGCATATTTTTATTTAATATCCTCTTCTAAACCTTTAGTAGTCCATATAACAGTTAAAATATTGGTGTTTCATAACCACACTTTTTAAATAACGAAATTTTTTTTGTCTCAAACTTGTATGTCAAATTACTTTTAAGTACGATAATTTCTTAATTAATTTCAGATGTTTGCAAACAAAAATTGTCATTTAAATCCAATTATAAAGTCCACATTAAGTGAAAATTACGAGAAGGATATAATGACAATACTTATAAACTGTTAAACCTTTTATATTGCCGGTTTGGTTTTTATCGACAAGGACTTATCTGTGTGATTTATACTCTGAGGAAAGTCGATTTGAAAACGGTTATTATTTATCGGATGGCAAAGTTGATAAGAAATCGCATAGGAGCGAAGCATAATGAGCAAAGCTTCTATAATATTATCGGTATATCCGGCCCTCTGGTGGCCGATAAGCTTTAGCGAGAGATTTCACAGCAGAGCCGTCGACAATTCCATTAATTTAACACGCCCAGCGATGAAACTTCGGAGGACGAGATATTATTACACAGAAAAAGCAATTAAATGAATACTTTTCTTAATTAGTTTTGAGTTTTACACGCCATTCTAAATATTAATATAACATTTTCTAATTGTGGTGTACTTCCTTATCTCATTGCAGTTTTTTATGAAAGTGTTGGTACCTTAATTAGTCACAAATAATTAAATTTAATAACTTTTTTATAGCAATTCATTACGAAATTATTTTATTTGTTTCATGCTGTTAGTGAACGTCCTTTAAAACAGTTTACTTTTAAACTTGCGAGACAAAATTAAAGAATATATACCATTATTTAGACATCTAAATATGCATTGATTTAATGTTGGTTATGCTAAACGTCACCTAACCTGATATTCTCAGTTAAAACAAGATAGATTTATTGTGGTTCAAACCAAAACAAAGAAGGTTTAGTGCAATATCCCAAAAAAAAATTAATTATGCAGCTACGGACATGTGTTTCGGAGTTATTGCCCCTCATCAGCGTAGCGTAGCCAAGGAATTGGATCTAGGATGGGATAAATCAGGAACAAGAACTAAAATAAGGTTGGAAAGTACAGTACACAGTACTCAATTAGTGCCTTTATGTTCCCATGTGCCACAAATGGGGCCTCGATGAGCACAGTCAACACACAGAGCTCTATGTGTACTACTTGTTTCCACCTGGCACATACAAACAAAACAAGGTAGATTTATTGGGGTTTAAAATAAAACAAAGAAGGTTTAGTAGTACCATATCCCAAAAAAAAAACAATTATTTAGCTACGGACACGTGTTTCGGAGTTATTGCCCTTCATCGGTGTATCGTGTTGTAGAACCAAAATTCTACAAAAAAAATTAATTAAATCAAAATAATAATGTTACCTAAAATTCACCCAGATCACATAGAAGGTCCTCAGTTATCAGAAACAACCAGCCAACTTTTTTTAATGTCAATTTTTAGAAATTAAAAAGAATAAAAAAACCAAATTCAAAACTTCAAACCGCAATTTTTTATCTCAATTCTCCGATTTTTAAAAGCCGAAATAGTGACATTAATTTTCATTAAAAAAAACACAGCATAAGTGCGACGGCCAGCGCTGCGATGCACTTACTAGCTTTAAAATGACCAAAACTCATAAAGACGTTCATAAGCAATAATTACAAACAGGTCTGAACGACTTTGTTGCAGTCCAAGAGGTCCTACAAAATTTTAATTTCGGTGGTTGACAGAAGCAAATAATTATCAAAGGTCAAAGCCATCATAAAATAGCAAAAGCTGAATTTCTGTATTTCAGTACATAAATTTTAAAAGATGCTAGTCGCACACACCTACAAATTAATTTTTATACAGTCAATTAAATAAATAACAACTACTATCAAAGTAAAATAATTTAAGACAAATTAATATTAATAATTTCAGGCAACAATCATTGTTTCCATAGCGCCTAATTAACCGCCAAATTTCTCAATACGAGACTTAAACTTGTAAAATTGGAGTTTGGTACACCGTGTAGACCATTCAGATAAACAAGCCGTGTCAAAAGCTTTCATCTAATCGGGAGCTTTCTAGTGGGGTAGTTTTTGTTCTTACTCCGCACTTTTAAAAAACATGATCTCATGTCGCGACATATCATACTAAATTCATTTTCAAAGTATAAATTTTACATTTTTGCATTATTTTTGCATTGATGTCCCTTCGTGAACGATAAATTATTAAATTTAAAACCGGTTGTGAACCCCATTATTAAACACCAACTGATCTACAGCCCTCAGGACAGTCTTTCGTTGACCGTTTCACAGGTAATAGATCTAATAAGATAGGCACTAAGAAATTTCTCCACGCACCGGCTGGGCTATTTTTTTTGTATTCAAGACATGAAGACGGCGCCCACCACCTATAAAATATGTTTACAACATTCAGCGCAGAAAACCAGAAGCACTTCTTCGACAGCTTTTATCATTAGTGGATTTTGGCTTGAGGAGTCTTCCGTCATCAGATTTTACTGTAAAACTCTACGTTGTTTTTTATTTATTAAACTTAAAAAACCACAAGCAGGCTCCTACAGACGTAGGCTGTCTAACAATTAAAAATTAAATATTTTTGCAAAAGAACATCGTCGTCTGAGATCTTCGAGGAAAATGTAAGTAAGTGACTTGCATACTTAGAGACTTATTTTTCAAAATTATTTTTCGCGAAGTAAGTAAAGTAAATTCTCGAACCTCATTTTTATATTAATAAATTTAACTTGTTTTAAAGTCAAAGCTTCACTCGACTTAAAATTCATTTATTCAACAACATTTGGTTAGTTCTAAGTTTCCAAAGTGTTTAATAGGCTGCCGTAAAAGTTTTAGGATTTATTGAAATTTTTTGAGTTTTACGGATCGACAGCCAAAATTTTTACAAAAAATAAATTTTATCCAAATCATTTTTTCTACTCCCTACATAGAAAATACTATTTTGCTCCCTCATTTCAGGGAGCAAAGTAGTACTTTTCCTCCCTCGGGAGGAAAATACTTTGCCTCCCCTAGGGAGGAAAATACTTTGCCTCCCTAGGGAGGAAAATACTTTGCCTCCCTAGGGAGGAAAATACTTTGGCTCCCTCTGGAAGCTAACAAATAAAAACTTCAAACAGCTGTAATAGTAGTGTATAAGCACAGCTGTAATTTTATTGATACACAAACTTCCTGAAAATGAATGCTTTTCTTTGAAACAGATTTTTTTATTACTTATTTTTATTTATAAAAACTGAAAACAGTTTAAATCGAGGTTTAAATTAACATCAGTAACTAAATATATTTTTCTTATTTGCCTAGTCTCCATCCAACAATTAAATAGCTGGTACTTTTTTTTCATATTTTTCACGAGACTTTAACGGTAATAGATTTAACGAAACCACGTTTGCTTCTTCCAGAATATCTTGAGGAACTTCAACTCCACATTCGGAATACATTATTATAAACTTTTTGGAGGTTTATTTTGAAAACAAGAAGCAACCTTAGCAAAGTTCCATGTACTTTGATTTTTAACAATATTTACTTATCTAAATACCTATTATGACATTTTGACATATTTGGTTTTTTGATTGTCATGCATAAGAAAATATAATAAAATATATGTAAAACCAATGTAAAACACTGTAAATGGTCGTAGAAAAAATCATATGTATTACACAGGAGCAAAGTGCCATTTCCTCCCTTGGATATTGATGCCCTCCGCCCCAAACTATCCGCGGGAGGAAATTATGCACTTTTCCCCTTGTCATACAAATAGCTATTGTTAGTCCACCGGGACATAAAGAAATTCATTTTTAAATTTTTAATAACTCTCGACTTAGTCGTTTAAAAATTTTCAAATTTATTTTCATTTTAATAAAATCATATTAAGCATAAAAAGATACCAAAATAATTTTTTTCGAATCCGAAAATTTTTAATAAAATTTTTTTTTCGGTTTTACAAATCGATCATTATTAAGAAAAATTGTGAAGTCTTGCGCCACGTTTTTGGCAGGCTAGTAGTATTCGAGTTTTAAGTCAACTTGCTGTCCAGAATTTTGCGTTCATCTAAAGGACCCCCTGTCCAATTTTATTTTTGGTCGTAACGACTTTTACACTTTCACAAATCATCTGATCTGGTTAGTAAAATTCAATTTTGTAAGGAACCCTCTGTTCAAAGTATTTTTGGCCTTCAGCGACTTTGAAAAAATAAATTTCATAATTCTAAAAGCATTTGCAGGGAAGTAAAAAGACCTTTCTGCAATTTTATTTTTACATAAAAGCTGACTGAAAAAAAATCATGTTTAGGCTAGAAAAAAGTCAAATTGCCAGGGACCCCCTGTGCAAATTTTTTTAACCCTAGTAAGTAAATAAAAAGCATACGCCGCTTGATTAAATCCTTCAGCTTCAAATTCTGAGGTAGAAACAAGTCCCTCAAACCAGAACCGCCGAAGAGAATTAGATAGATAGATAGAAACATTTTATTTCCCCAATACAAATACACCAAAACAAATAACATCTTTGCTGAAGTCTTACTCAGCTCTGTTACAGTAGCCAACGGCACACAGAAATTTCAATGAGAATAAGAACAGGCTACCTTACCTCTCCGTATAATCAAAACCAACCTTAAGAAAATTCCATTCCACGATCAAATACCAAGGCAAAAAAAATTACTAAACTATTCTCGTGGCAGTAAGTCACGTGGCGTCCAACTTAATAAAAGAATAATAACCCAGCTAGGGAGAAATAAAAACACAGGACTTCAAAAACACAAACAAAGCCTTGTACTATTTGTGACAATCGTAGCTAAGGAATTGGATCTAGAATGGATTAGTTCAGGAACAATAACTATAATAAAGTTGGAAAGTACAGTACACAGTACTGAAAAAAACTGATGAGGGCCAATAACTCCAAAACACGTGTCCGTAGCTGCATAATTTTTTTTTTTTTGGAGATGGCACTAAACCTTCTATGTTTTATTTTGAACCCCAATAAATCTATCTTGTTTTGTTTGTATGTGCCAGGTGGAAACGGGCAGTACCCATAGAACTGTGTTGACTGTGCTCATCGAGGCCCCATTTGTGGTACATGGGAACATGAAGGCAATAATTAAGTACTGTGTACTATACTTTCCAGCCTTATTTTAGTTCTTATTCCTGTTCTATCCCATCCTAGATGGAATTCCCCAGCTACGCTACGCTGATGAGGGGCCATAACTCCGAAACACGGGTCCGTAGTTGCATAATTGGTTTTTTTTTGAGATATGGCATTAAACCTTCTTTGTGTTATTCTCAGTTAAATTGTGCGAATTCAAGCTATTTTCGAAATTTACCTTAGAATCGATTTTGGATAATCTTGATTCAATCCCTACTTCGAAGTCTCCTGAAGATCCATCTTATAGGCAAGAATTATAATGAGATTTCAACTTTTGAAACTTTTTTCTGTAAAATGTGATTTAACTTATTAGTTTTATTACTATTTTTCTGATTTGGAAAAGTTTATAATTAGCAGCTCGGTGGTGTCAGAAATAATAACGCGTTCTTCCATCCATATTATCCGGTTCATATCCTGACTGAACCAACTCAAATAAGTCAACTGACATGTGCGGAATAAATTCTAGGGCCTGATTTTTCTTAATTTAATATAGAACCTGGATCATACGGAGTTACTTTGGTAACTTAGAAGGAGGTTAAAATACGTTTTTTTTAGGATTTAAGATTCCCGAGAAAGACTGCAAAATCTTAAAATTTTGATAATAATTTAATTAATGGAAATAGAATTTTGTTTTTTCTCTACAATTTTAAGGTGCGCAATCTCATTAATACTGCTTAAAATATCAATTCGTCAAATTATAACGTAATTTTAGGGAAGCGTTTAATGAACATTTTAAGGATCTACTTTTTGATGCAAAGTCTACGCCAAGAAGAACATGGCGGCAGTAGATACAAGAAAATAGTTGTAGGCTATTTTTCAGTGTTGCTAAATGGCTGATAATTACCGGATGTTACGATAATCTTTGATTTTACCTGGTAGTTGGTAATGAATCTCTGATAAATGATATAACGTATGACAATTTTTTTGGAACGTCATTTTTTTTATAAAATTATTTACACCTTGGAAAATAACTAATTTGTTTCATATAAAATACAGTGTGTCCCGTCTCAAGTGGACACACCTTGATATTTCGGTTATTATTCGACAGATCGATTTCAAATTTTTCTCTGTTATGAAATTCTTCAAGGCGTATCTTTTTATGATTGATCAATTGTCATACCTACCCATTGCGTTCACTCAAAAACGTGATTTTTCTATATTTTACTTAGAGTTAGAGATACAGCAAAAAATTATTAAGAAAAGTTGTTCAGAATCAAAAAAATACCCCTAAATACTGAGTTTCATCAAAATATGCGTATTTTGATATTTTTCATAAATTTTGCAATTTAGAAATTTAATTCATATTAGACTTAAGCAAAGATTGCCGTGGAAACGGAAACAAAAATTACTCAAAATCTGTTTATTGTGTAAGAATTCTAAATCATAACCATAAACGCAACAATATTAACACAGTATTTAAGTACTTAAATGTAGCCTTTTTGACTAAACTACCATCAATAGCAATACATTTTTCAATGCGTGTTTTATTATTCCTTGCTACTCGTCCTAGCTCTTGAACGTTAATTTTTTGACAAGCTTGCCTGATTATATCACAAAGCTCTTGCCTAGTTCGATGACTCGTTTTGTAAACTTTATTTTTATGGTGCTCCAAAAATAAAAATCACGCAAGGTAATATCCTGAGATCTAGGAGACTACTCTATTAAAAGATTGTTTCGCCCTATCCATATTTGAGAAAAGTTAACATTCAAGCATCGTCGGACAATTATCGAGTTGTGAATTGATGCTCCATCCAGTTGAAAAAACATATCCCTTAGCACTGCCAGGGGAAAATCATCAATATTACCTCCATTAATTCATTATTCAAAAAGTGCAGTAGTCTTATAGCATTTAAAGTTTGTAAGAAAAAGAAAGGGCATATTGTTCTTTCTTCTAAAATACCGCACCACACGTTCACTTTTTCAGAATACTGTCGCTTATAATTGATTACCCAGTGTGGGTTTTCTGTTGTCCAATACCTACAGTTTTGCGACGATACTACACCATTCGTGGTGAATGTCGCTTCATCACTGAACATAATTTTTTTCCAAAAAATGTCGATCATTAAGATAATTGCCTTGAGCCCAGAAACAGTATTCAAGCCGTCTGTTATCATCACCTTCCTCCAAGGTGTGTAGAAATTTGGGTTTAAATGACGAAGGCACTTCAAAATTTTGTTGCGAGTCAAATTCAAATTTAATGCCATATCTCGTATGCTACTACGAGGATTGTCATTGAAAGCGCCTAAAATTACTTGGTCTACATTCTGCCGATTATTTCTTTTTCTTTTTAGTTTTTATTACACTGCCACTTTGGTTGAAAAGTCTGTTAATTTTAGCAACAACTGAGAACTAACTTGACGTAATGTCTTACATTAAATTCTCGAGTTACTGCTCTGGTAGAATGGTTATTTTCGCAAGTAAGTCTAATTATCTCAACTTTTTTATTGAGACTCAACCACTGTTCAGTCACTGTGCAAGAAAAATTTAAAAAATCACAGGTACACGTTTGACGTTTTTTATGACACTTGCTGTATATTCTTGTTTTCCACGGCAATCTTTGCTTAAGAATTAAATTTCTGAATTGCAAAATTTATGAAAAATATGAAAATATGCGTGTTTTGATGAAACCCAGTATTTAGAGGTATTTTTTGATTCTGAACAACTTTTCTCAATAATTTTTTACTTATACCTCTAACGCTAAAATACAGAAAAATCACATTTTTGAGTGACCGCAGTGGGTTGGTGTGACAATTGAAAGTATATTGAAAATCACAAACAGATGCACCTTGAAGAGTTTCATAACAGAGAAAAATTTGAAATCGATCTGTCGAATAATAACCGCAATATCAAGGTATGTCCACTTGAGACAGGACACACTGTACATAATATATACTGAATACTGTTCCATTTTACAAACTGATGAATATTTGGCGATATTTCGTTAGTAATGTGTGGTAATACGAGATTCTGTTTTCATTTATTTCATAGTAAACTATAAAATAAATGCTACGCTGCACGAAAAATGAGAGGTCTGCCTCTGTTTCTACATCGAGTGCATGTCGAACTTGATTTGAAAAATTTCTGTTTTTAAATATATACTTGTTTCACTTTTGTTTTTCGTTTTTGGATATTGGTGTATTGTTTGAATTGAAGTATCTGGTAATATTCTAATTATTTTATGATCATCACACTTTCACAATCTGACATTATATAGTTTCAGAACCTAAATACTTTAGCGAGGTAGGATTGATGAAGCTGACTTTCCCCTCAAAAGTCGAAATTAAATTTGCTCTACTTTTTTCACCGGTCTTAGGTAACCTAAGTTATTTTACGGTTTGGGATACTATAAAAACAATATTATTTTATATACATATTTTAAAACAACTTAGGTTAGGTAAGACTGGTGGTAAAAGGAAAGCAACTTATATTTAATTGTATAAATTATCTTTAAAACGGTCGATTAAACACACTTCGTTTAATAACAGAAATTATTTATTTAGTGAAACTCTAAAACTTTTATTAGCCACACAAACACAAACTTCTCCTTTTACATATGTCATATCGCAGCGCTGCCAACTCCCTTTTATTCCCCACTGACTGGTGACAGAGCTGCCATCCAAATATTTCTGCATACCTATTTAAATAAAGATCATATTCATAACATAACATTATTATTAAATTATGTCAATTTCGAGCATAACAGTAATTAGTAATTTAAATCTAAATTCAGTTGATTTCTTTTTTTAAGGGCCCACAGATCTTGATTATAATATTAATACGTAACTGTAAAAATGATAAATTGGTCATATTTATGGAAGAGAAAATTTTCACTTTAAATTTATTGAAGGTTAAAATTATGACGAAATCGTGCTTAACTGACGTTATGTGTAATACAAGAAAATAAGAACATATCTTTAAGTAAGTAGGTATGTCACGCGTGACTAATCGTAATAACACGTCTAAAACTGATATTGAATCGTTTTATAATAATTATATATATGGTGATAACAAAGAAATATTACATAAATATCAAAAATAGAATATTATTCCCTATAAGATATACAATAATCCTAAGTATAATTAATACATTCCTACGCAGATTTTCAACTTATAAAGAACATGTTTTTTAATAAACTTAAAACCGTTTTGTGTATTTAGTACATTAATAATTAATAGCCTAAGCGCTTACGAAATATTTACAAAACATTTTGATGTTATAAATACGTAATGGTGATGATCATATATTACTGTTATACAATGTTGACATCTTATAATTTTGTAATAAATTTATAAATACTGATGATGCAACTATATAATGAGGACAGAACAGTGTGATAAACATAAAAAAGAAACATGAAATACACCACATAAATTAGACAATCCCCAAACCAAAGCCGAAACTGCTCGGACAGGGGTTACACAGTTGAAAAAAACGCAGACACACACAACCAAACCCTTCGACTTTACCAGAATCGAAACCTGGAGTCGATAGGCAGTAAATCATCTACGTTTGTCACTTAACGCTCTGGCTCACTGCGCTACCGAGTTCGGTGGTACAACAAGGTTCTTTAAAATATCTGAGTCTGTGATGTAACTGATCCAAGCTAGTTGCGTGGATAACGAAAATAATAAAATTATCCTAAAAACCCTCCAGTTATCGACGCCCCTAATAATAGAAAATAACTATTATTTCACCAATAAGTAAGCGATCGTAATTTACGCAATCCATACCTACAAAGCAACAAAAAATTATTATGTTTCTGAATAATGTTGAAATGTAATAATTTTTGCCTATGTGTACGTACAGTGGCTTCATTTTGGGGCAATGTTTTAATTAAGATGCTTCTAACAAATACTCAGTACCTACTGACCTTAGTAGAGATTCTCTCTTGGAAATGAAAGACGTTCGGTTCGTTAATTACCATATTAAACTTCAATTTAACCATCATTCAAATAGAAATTAAAACAAAAATCCCTCTTTAGAAGAAAACCTAGTATGTTTGGCAGCCTGTCAATCAGAGAACAAGTGCCATTAAGACCGATATAATTAGGAAAAAGCCTGTTTGGCAGTTGTATGGCGCTGTCTGTTGATGATAAAGTTAAAGTAAGGAATCTACCAAATAATCTTCCTAATTGACTGACTAACTTTTTCGAAAACGTTAACATTTTGGCGACTGCTCTCCACAGCATTTTGCACTCTGAATTGTAGTTTCTCGATCCTATTGATTGGTGTTGAGTGTGTGAGCCCCGACACTATTTATTACCTAGCACTTCACCGTATACCAGCACCATATCTGTTTTTTCGCTTGAGGTAAAAGTAATTTAATTTCTTTTTAATCACATTTAACCCATAATTATTTTCAACAAAAGATCAACAAACCGGTAAATCAACAACGTATTGATCACTGAGAAGAACTACACCTAATTATGCAATTGCATAAAATTTTATTCACTGATAAGAATTTTTGCTGCATAAAAAGTTTTGTCATTGATATCAATTAGTTGAATTATTATAATATACAAATTAGTTTTAATTAACCAACCAGGCGGGTATGGTTTATACCATTCAAACTTTAAATCGTTAGGATATTGAGCCCTATTAGAATTTTCTCTTTGGTTTATTTCTGAATTATCCTGCATAACATATGAAAACAAAATATAGTTATATGGGTAGTTTAATAGATAAGTCTCGCATAAACTTACAAAAAAGTACTAAATAAGTACCTCTCGCATCAAAACAGTAGCACAAACTTCAAACAAAAAAAAGGCCAGGAAATTATTCACCCTTTTGGATTTACATGCATATACTAGCTGTGATTGGGTAAATACTCTCAAAGAGAAATAACGGTTATAACCCTTATGTTATCTGCTAAATCTTCAAATATGATAATAATAAATGTTTTATAAGACCGATTTCAAAGGATTTAAAAAATATATACACTTGGAAGATAGCTTTGCTAGGCATTTTAAATCATTGGCCAATTTTTCTTCAGCAATCGCCACAATTTTTGAAGGGAACGACGTACGTATTTTCACATGTCTTATAGAATGAGAGAAGTTCGATGTATTTATTACGAAAAGCAAGGGTCCTACAATTGATTCCTGTGGTACATCCAACAACACAAACTAGAAGAAGTAGATTCCTTTAACCGCCCTTGCTGGCTGTGATTCTTCCAATAAAATGACAACAAATTTATGGCATCATCTCTAGCATCACTAGTTTCCAGTATTTCAATGAGGATGTTATGTTCAAGACCTTTACAAAATCAAGCAATGCCAGTGTGCCGTCGAGGCAACACACTTGTTGGTTTAAGTCGAGAAAAAGTATTTTTTGTAAGATTTAAATTAAAAATATGTGTAACTCCCGGTATTATCAACATTTTGAAGGAACCCTTAGCTTAAAGAGAGTTTTAGTGACAAGAAAATGTATATCAGCAATTCCAGCAAAATATAAACCGAGATATATGAATGCCATTAACCTAATTTTTCATTTAAATTATAGGATTACCATCTGATATTTATAGTTTTTTGTGTTTTGGTCACTAAAACTCCCTTTAAGTTAAAGGTTCCTTTAAAATATTAATAATACCGAGAGTTAGTAATTTATCGCCATTTTTCTCAGAAATCTTAAGTCGTATTGAAATAATAATTATGTGGTTTTGAGTTATAACTGGATTTTTAACTTTTCTCCACAAATACGCCATAATTTTGAAAGCAAGACCAATTTTTTTCTTGGGAACATCTCTGAAAGTATTCATTTGTATCTCTGTTGCAAACAAATTATCTCCACTAGAGTCCGGAATGGAAGAGTATACACGTAGACTCAGTCTCGCTCCTCTAATACTATAAATCTTAATAATGTAAAAATATTATTAAGATTAATCACTTTTTGTAATTTCACTCAATTTGAAATACCTATATCCAATACCGCTTTTACTTTTTAAAGAACGAGTCAATTTATTATATAAATTGTAGACAAAATAAGAACGTGTAATTTTTTCAACTTTTTTTAAAACATTGAAAACATAGTTTGAGTTGATTTTTTTTCAACCAAAATAATGAAACACTAGAAAACATTTTTAAAGTTCTTACAACTGTCAAAATGAAAAGGTCGAAAAAACTTCGTTCAGTAGGTACATAATGAGAATTATACAGTTTTTTTATTATTTCGTTCTATATATCTACCCATCATTGATCAATGATCATTGATCAATGATCTATCAATGATACAGTCTGACACGTTATAACAATGGTATAATCTCCGGAAGTAAAATCATTTAATTTCCTTAAATATGAATTTCAATTTAATATTAAAATGGTGAAAATTGTAAAAATATACATTTATTAGATTTATGTATTAAGGAACCTTGGCAACTTATTGATGTTTAATATAAAATTAATTAAAATCTTAATTAAACTCATCCCATTTCATTATCTGTGATATGAAATTTATTAACGAAGCTGCCCAAAGGATATTTTTAAAAGACCTACCATAAAATCTAAGAGCACAATATGTGTTTATAGTAATAACTATATTTTTAGGATAGGAGATGTCGAAATGGTTTCATATCAACTTAAAACTCTAGATAGTAAGTTACTTGACTATAATATTCATTGAAATTTGTATCACAAGAATACATTGATTTGATATCATTACCACTTTTTGTATATTGGTATGAAAAAAAGTTTAGAGGAGAGTGCATTGTTTCATGTTTTTTTTTTTTTTTTTTTTTTTTTTTTTTATTTGGTACACTATCCAACAGGTCCTCAGACCCAATTACAGAATAGGAATACTAGGTTACAACAAAAAAAAAAAGAAATACAGTAGGGACTTAGCTAAGGTACTTAAACATCACACAGAAGATAAAAGGGAATACAAAGATAATATGAATAAAAGAAAACAAAACAACAATAAAAAAAAAGTATCTACAATAGTAGTGAGTATAAGCATAGTATAAATAGTTAATTACACATATTATATGAATAAATAATACAAAACATTGTATGTCTTGAAATTCTTCCGGAAGAAGTTCCGAATCAGGGGTTGTACATGCATGATTTTATTGAGGCAACGTTGCAGTTGAATATGTCGACGCGATCATGTATGTTATTGTATATGTTACACATGACTTGTAATGGAGAGAATTTTTTTGAGTTTGTTCTTGGATTTGCTAAAATAAATAATTGTGTTTGACGCGAAGCTACTCGGTGGGCATGAAACGGGAGCATGTTAAGAATATGGGAGCTGTTTATCACATTGTGTATCAATTTGTAAAGAAAAACCAAGTAAGAGACTTTGCGTCGATCTTCTAACGATCTCAGTGAGAACCTTGACAGAAGTTCCGACTGGGGATAACCAATAGGCGGATATGACCCTTCAATTTTATAAGTGGAGTATTTCAGAAATCTTCGCTGTATGTTCTCTAAGTTATCTATATGTACTTTATAGTGCGGCGACCATACTATTGAGGCGTATTCTAAGGTTGATCTAACGATAGAATTATAGAGTAGCTTGAGGCTAGTAGCATTGTTGAAACGATGAGTGTTTCTGATGAGAAAACCCAAAGATTTGTACGATCTATTAATTACATGATTAATATGATTCGTAAATGTTAGTTTTTTATCAAATATTACTCCTAAGTCAGTGAAAGTCTCCGGTCTAGAAAGTATATTGTGTTCTAGCGTATATTGGTATGGTATAATATTTGTTTTTGTTGTTATAGATAAAACGTTACATTTTGAAGGATTAAGGGGTAATTTGTTTCCTATAGACCAATTATAAATTAAGTTCAAGTTTTTCTGCAACATCTCGCACTCCTCAGAGCTCGAAACTCTACAGAACAGTTTTAGGTCATCAGCATACAGTAGACAATTTACGGTAATATCAGATACAATGTCATTAATGAAAATATTAAATAAAAGTGGTCCTAAATTCGACCCCTGCGGGACACCTGACGTTGGTAGAACCTCGACGGATTTGTGTCCACAGTATTGTACATATTGTGATCTGTTCTCGAGGTAGGATGAGAAGTACTCAACAAGCTGATTTGAAAATCCAAAAATGTGTAATTTTTGCAGGAGTAAATTATGATCTAGCTTATCAAAGGCTTTAGAGAAGTCTGTATAGATTATGTCGACTTGACTACCATCATCAATTGCTTCAGATAAATATTCCGTCAAACAGAAAAGATTAGTTGTTGTAGATCGACCTTTAAAAAAGCCATGTTGTGAATCTGAGAGTTGATGTTTTACATGTGGAAATATATTATCATATAATAACATTTCAAGAACTTTAGCAAAGTTGTTTAAAATTACAATAGGGCGATAATTAGTTATAAGAGTTCGATCTCCTTTTTTAAAGACAGGTATGATTTTGGACTGCTTCCAGTATTGAGGGAATGTTGATGTTCGGAGAGATAGATTGAAAAGTATTGAAAGAGGTTTGGCGAATATTGAAGCACAATCACGTACAACAAATGACGGAATGTTGTCTGGGCCACTAGTTAGTTTTGGCTTTAATTTTTTAAGTGACAATAATACTTCCTCTTCTGTGACCTGATGAATATTTAGACAAGTGTTATGTAATGAATTATGATTGTCAGCAGGATTACACTGATCTGGAGTAGAGTATGACTGTTGAAAAAAATCAGCAAATGAATTGCTAATCAGTTGAGGATCGGATATGATTTCATCATTATATTTAATATTTTTTGGCAGATTAGAACCCTTTCTTTTGAAGATGACATAGCGCCAGAAGTCAGAGGGATTCCGTGCAACATTTAATTGCAAACCTATACTGTAGTTTGTGTGAGCGTTCTCTATTGCAGATTTTATTCTACGTCGCAATATGCAAAAGTTTTGACGATTTTCTTCACTGGGAACAGATTTGTAATGCCTCCATGCTTTGTGCTTTTCTTTTATATTCATTATGATCTCGTTATTGTACCAAGGAGGATAACTACGTTTGGGAATACGTTTTTTTGGGAACACAGGTGGCTAATATGGGTTCTATTATACCATAAAATTGCTCACATGCCGAGTGAACATCAGAAATATTATTTAATATGTTCCAATCAGCCTCGGACAGCATCTCATAGAGCATCTGAAAGTTAGCTTTTCTAAAATTGTACGTATAGGATAGAAATTTCTTTTCATGATTTTCGCAACTATTGCTAATCCTATAAAAAATGCTTAGTGCAGGGTGATGCAAGTCCTCTCCAAGAAGAATATCAGGGGGTTTTACTACTGTACAATCCCTGTTCGACAGGACGAGGTCCAGTAGTCTATTGTTTATATTTTTTATGGTATTAAATTGTTTTAAGTCCAAGAAGTTTTGAAAGTTTAAAATAATCTGAGAAGCGGGCGAAGCAGTAAGATGTTGAGAAGCGTAAGTTGGTAAGTTGAAATCGCCTAAAATTAAAATATGTGAGTTATGTATAAAATTAAGACTGCAGAAAGCATCAACAACAGAATTGTAGTAGTCAGATGACATTTTTGGGGGAATATACAATGTGAAAACATAGAAATGATAATGATTTACTATTATTTTTACGCCTACTATATCTACATATGATAAATCGTGGAAAGTACTGTGTTTTAGATTTAAATTAACTACCGTAAGTGCTGAGCTGACAGCCAACATTACACCGCCACCGTCGCTACGACACGTCGCTACCTTATCACGGTCTGATCTGAATAAAACATAATTATCATAGGCTATTTCCTGATCCTGGATATGTGAGTCCAGCCAGGTTTCAGTGAAAGCGAGTATATCATAAGTACTGGCAAGAAGAGCGTCATAGAGAGTATTAAGTTTGGTTTTTAGGCCGCGAGTATTCTGATAGTAAATTGACAGACTATTGCTAAAGGGGGGATAACCGTGATTACTTATGACTGAGTGTGGCGTGCACATATCCGGTGTAGGCGGAAGAGATGTTGATGGGCAGTCTAATTGCTATTGATATCCTAGATCAGTTTTTAGTTTTAAAATTGCGTTCTTATAGGATTGGCAGTTTTCGTGATCCCAAACGGCGTGATCTACACAGATGTCAAAATTCTTGGTATCTCTCAACTTGACACAATTGATACACTTAAGATTAACAGCTTTACAAGATTCCAAAGAATGATTTAGGTTACATTTAGGGCAAGATAATTCATTTTTACAAACATTTTTTGAGTGGTTGAACCCATTACAGCTGAAACATCGCAAAATTTCTATACCGTCAAACACTTTACACAGATCTAAACCCACCAGTACGTACCCATTATTAATTACCTTATTATATGTTGAAATATCCAACTGCAAAGTTGTCTGATATAGTTTGTTGTTATTTCTAGTAGGCCAGATTTTAATAATGTTAAACAGTTTTGTGTTAAATATTTTCAAAATGTGTGTATTTATTTAAAGTGCACTTAGGTATAGGAGAGGACTGGCTACATTTTCTTAGGGATGCAATTTACTAATATCTTCTTTACGTAAGATCCTCATTTGTATGAATTTATTCACAAAATAGGCTAATTCCTACCTTTTAAACGACATATTTATTTTATTTTCCTCATTTAAAATGGCTAATTTATTTCAATGAAAACTATTTTTTTTTTGATACGCAACTAACTAGTTTGTTAAAATACAAGTAAAAATAATACTTTATTATGTTTTAGTCAATGGCTTCTACTCGGCGAACGAACGAGGGACAAAATTCAAAAGTGTATGAAAATGTGACAAACAATTACTCAGATGGACAAAATAAAGGCTTAGTCTACTTTAGGCTAGCCTGGCTTGCTATTATTATTTGTCTCTTTCATTACTTATGGCTGCAACACCCCTTGCCGAACTGCTGGAATAAAATAATTAGCTGGTGGTTGTACTTATTGACCGGTAGCTCAGAGTAACAGATCGTGAATAAGGGTTCAGATTGATCTTGATCTTGATCCGAGGTCTCACCAAAATCCTAGGTTGGGCGCCAGGACTTTTGAAAGTATCAAATAATTAAAAGTTTACTTTAATAGGTAAAGATAACGTTAATCCTTGAATTCACTTTGGGAAGGAAATCGACTAAAAAAGATATTATTAGATAAAAAGTATAATAAAGACTGGTATGAATATATGTACAAAATTTACATAGGCTCAGATGGCTTCTTTTAGTTAAAAAATATAGTTTTGGTTGAAAACCCAACAAAATAAACAAAAAAAATTACATGACGTTATGTAAAAAAGTGACTGATCTGTTACAAAAATTCTTCTGACGAAATAAATTTTTACTGGGGACGAAGATCTTGCGTAACTTCAAATCAGTCAGCCCTGCGAGGGCTAAGCTCTTGATGGGTTCGGTGTTAGTTTGAATCACCACTGTCAGTACTGCAGTTATCCTTGAGACAAAATATCAGTTGTATAAAATATCGTTTTCCTGCTTCACCCAGTATATAATGATCAGTTCGATCCACCAGTTATTCTCGTCTCCTGGTCCAGGCATTTACATAAAAAGGGGAGAGTTTTATGAGATTAGTACTATAGCAAAACAATGTATAAAGCTATGACGTTTGAATTGTCAAGCTACGTAGACAAAATATGAAAGTTAACAAAAATTTACAGAGTAAATTGCGAACTAACCAAACTAGGCTTTGTATCCTACAATATTTTAGGATGTTGAAGACTTCAACTTAAGTATCAATAAATGTTACGTTAAATAGAAAAAATACTAGTCCCACAAATAAACTAGATATAACACTGATAATAAACAAAATGAAATTGATATTCACTACATTTTATACTAAAAGAAGGTATTCTTCAAGAAAATTTAATTTAGAATGTCTGGTCAGTAGACAAACAGAATGCTAAATATAAAACAATAGGATAATTGTCAAATTAAAAGTAACGCAAGTTAAATTATTTATTAGTTTCTCGTAGAGAGGTATAATGAATTCCAGATAAAGTTAAATAAAGATATATAGCTTGACTATATGTTTACTGCAGATAATTAAAAGTTAATCAACTGGGCAGATATCTTTGCAGGAGAACTAGGCAAGGCTCTACTAGAACATCGTTTCTAACTAAACACCTTGTAAACGTTCAGAAAAAAAAAAAAAAAAAAAAAAAAAAAAAATTATTAAAAAAAAAAAAAAAAAAAATTAAATTGGGGGGGGGGGGGGGGGGGGGGGGGGGGGGGGTTAAAAAAAAAAAAAAAAAAAAAAAAAAAAAAAAAAAAAAAAAAAAAAAAAAAAAAAAAAAAAAAAAGGAAGAGAAAAAAAAAAAAAAAAAAAGGAAAGAAGAAAGGGGGGGGGGGGGGGGGGGAAAAAAAAAAAAAAAAAAGAGAAGGAGAAGAAAAAAAAAAAAAAAAAAAGGAGGGGAGGGGGGGGGGGGGGGGGGGGGGGGGAGAAGAGGGGGTTTTTTGGGGTTTTTTTGAAAAAGGGGGGGGGGGGGAATTTTAAATGGGGGGGGGGGGGGGGGGGAAAAAAGGGGGGGGGGGGGGGGGGAGGAGGGGGGGGGGGGGGGGGGGGGGGGGGGGGGGGGGGGGGGGGGGGGCCCCCCCCCCAAAAAATAATAGTGGGGGGGGGCCCGGGGGGGTTTTTTTTTGGGGGGGGGGGGGGGGGGGGGGGGGGGGGGGATGGGGGGGAAAAAAACCAAAAAAAAATTTATAAATTTTTCCTTTTTTAACCTTTTTTTGGGTTTTTTTTTTTTGGGGGGGGGTTCAATATTTTTTTAAAGGAAAAAAAACATCGCCGGCAAGGGTTTTTGTTTTTTTTGAAAACGTTTTTTTTTGACCATTTCAAGACAAGGAAACCAAACGATATTTTATTTAGGTAAGCACTTGATATTTTAAATTTAGAAAAACCTTACGCTACAGAAGTCTGGTTGGTAAATATATGCACTGGTATAAAATGATCCACCACAAAACAAATGCACCACGTTAGGTAAATCTCACAAAGGTTATAAACAAATAGGTTTCCTCCAAAAGGGGTAACAAACTCCAAATATCACCAGTCACCACTCTTCCTAGCGCTACCAACGTAGCCAACAGACAAAGACAGAAAACACTAACTACGATACAAAATGGCGATATCCGTTGCCGGGTAAATCTAAGATTTACAATAACCGAAAGTTAGTTTAAATTAGCACACGAAATTACTAAAATATAGAGCGATATTAGGTAAATTGCCAACAAAGACATAAATGGCTGTGCAAAAATACGAAACACTCAGTATTTTTTTAAAGTGTTCACCCGTCTATGAGGAGAAAGGTATCCTACTGGCGAAGGTCGTTTTCAGCAGTTTTTGTGATTATTCCCTTTATTAAAAACAAATTGTTCGAGATCCGTATTTTCTATTTCTATTAAAATGAATGTAATATCAAAAATTAACTTATTATTTAAACATTTTATAGAATACAAAACAATTTTATATTTGAAGAGTGTTATTAAATAACGGTCTAAGTGCTAAATATTCGAAGGATATTCGCATTTTAATGAATACAACTTTTATTTTCTGAAATAAATCGAAAAAAAGGTATTCTTTATTATCAGAAAATCAAACTGATGTATTAACCAAGAGAAATAAACTCAAGTTTAAATGCAATACAAGAATTAAAAAAATATTTTAGGAACGTTTTAACTGTAACAGGTGTAACAGGTAATTTCAGTAATATATATTCTAAGTGCCATGGATTACGTATTCACCAAAAGTTATTGAAAAAATATTTTATGTTCTTGATTAGGCAGGTATTCAATCATTTCTTTTAAATTTTGTTTTCTTTTCTTCAGATATTTGACTTTTTGTTGTAAGCAATGGTAGATTAATAGTTTTCAAATGATCTAAACTAACACCTATTTTGAGCACGTTAACAACTTCCCACTCTTCCATCTCATTTAATGTTTCACGTATTCGCACTTTTCCGGGATTTTCTTGGTCCATTCTAATCCACTGAGCTTTGCTGATATTGAGCTTTTGGGTATTGAGGTAGACGTTAGAAGCTTCTTTAAAGTCAAGAAAATCTTCCTCTTGCATCATAGTTACAACAAAAGGTTGGACATTCCTAGCATTCGCTATCATTTCTACTAAATCTTTTGGAACCATGCATTTGCACACCTTTTTACGTTTCTCGATTTGGGCAAAGTCCCGATCACAAAAAAAAAAAGAATGTCAAAAAACACTGAGTCAAATATACTCTTAGCAACAAGGTAAATACAAGCAGTATAATCATTTCATTTTTATTTTGCCCACAGCAGTTATCACTCCACATTGTCAGTTGCTTTTTTTTCGTCATGTCACCCAAAAACAGTTCCAATACACAGAAAGCAATTTCATTACCACCTCTGCCACTGGTTCATAAAACCTGCATTAGTATCACCAACACGTACTTCAAGGTTATAGTTAGATAACTGGCGCAAGTAAAACATCCTACTGTGGGTAAGAGTGGGAAGAAACAAAACTTGCTGCAAATCAATTGAACATGTACAAATGGAACTTCCGGGGGGGGGGGGGGGGTTGGGTTTTCTGGCGCCGGGGAAATATTTCTTTTTTCCCCCCTTGGGGGGAGAAAAAAAAGGGGAAACCCCCAGCCCCTGTTTTTTTGGGGGAGCACCTGGGGTGGGGGCGAAAAAAAAACCACAGGGGGAAGGGGGACCCGCTTTTGGGGGGTTGAAACTTAGGATAGGAAATTTTTTTTTAAAAACTTGGGAATAAAACCGATAAGAAATATTTGTATCTTAAAACATACCACTAAAGGCCCGATATAAGCGATTTATGTTTAAGTCAGGGCTGAAATACTCCTATGAACTGCAATTCCTTGTGTAATATCTTACATCACGAGAAAACATATTAATGTGATTAGCAACTTTATTTTCATCTTCTTTAGTATATTTCCTGTGCTACTTCTTTTTTCCTCGCTTCTCCTCGTATACTAAATTGCCTGATTTCTTTTTTTCTGTCAGCGTTTGTATTATCCTGTGGGTCAAACGAAAAATTGCCTGAAATGTTCTTTTACATACTTGAACTATTTCTCCTTCACCGCTAGATACAGTATAAAAAACAGTGCACGTTCTTCTACTATCGGCCGGGTCGTCATAACTTCCATGTCGCCTTCGTTTTGATCTTTCCAATATGTATTATACCTACTCATTATATATGTGGACTGCTTTTCGTTATCACCCATGTTATAAAATTCGCGAAACAGTTTATTTTGTTGTTCAAACGAAAGTGACATACAGTTATATTTGCATATAGATATTAGCTAAAAAGAAAATAAGGCATTAGTACTTATGTTACGGTTCGATATTTCAATAAATTCGATCTACCTCTTGTTTTGGAGGCACCTTAGCTACCTTCCAAATGCCCTATTTGTTCGCGTATAATTTTCCAGAGTTTCTCCGTTTTTTTTCTTCCTGCAACTTCATTTCCTTCTCCATTTCTCCTTCGTTTGCTTCAATGTTCTTCAATTTTTGGTTAGCGAAAACAACACAACAAAGTACTAAACGACACTAAACGTGTTTAGGTTAACAACAAGTGTTTGGCACATAGACCATTATTTGCGAAATGCGTAGTTGGATATAGAATGCCCGCCATCTTTTAATGAGTACCTGTGGCATGAAATGAACAAATGGCACTTAGAACGGTATATAAGTTATTGGGATAGGCACATAGAATACTTTTTAAGTTATAGCTACTTTTCTTAGATTTAGACACTTAGACCGTTATTTAATTACACTCTTCATTTAATGAACTTGCAAACATGCTTTTAACTCTAGGTGAATGTTTAGAAAATTTTAAGGTAGGAACGAGGTGTTATTCAGATAAACTTCCAGTTAATTTCCATGAAAACGGTGAATCCTATCGAAATATGAAAGGTATAATTTTTCTGTAGTAATGATTGAAGTTAAATTTTTCCTAGAGTTAACGAATACAAAAATATTTATTAATGAATGGAATCTGTTCCTTGTGCAACACTACTGACCATCAAGTAAATGTAGGACGCCGTTAAAATCCGAAAAAAAAGTAATCTTTAAATTTTGATATACGTATCTCTTACGGTTTCTGAGTTACAGTATAAACAATATTTCTTTCCTCCATCTTTGAAAAGGTGCAACTCCTTCAATATATATTATGGACCAAATATGTATGAGAGTTGTCGTTTTATATTGAGCCCATTTACTTACTGTAAAAATTTGGCTATGTAAGTTTGGAACACTCTGTATGTACTCACCTATTTTTGAAAAGACGCTCCCTAATTATTGTTTGCTCTAACGCGTAATTTTTTAACGGATCCGTATTACTGTTCAATGATATGTAAAAGTTTGTGAAAATTAATAAAATGAACCTATACATAATTATTGAACAAAATGAACCGTAAATATTTTGAATCCGATTTATTTTGCTAAGACCTAAGGACATAAAAGGAATTTCTTACTTATCTATACTACGATATTTAAGTGCATCAAGAAGATTTTAAGGAATTTAAGGGGACGTTGCTAAGGCAGTAAAAAAAGATACGCAGTGGAACGTTTGTACTCTACGCGTCTTCGTTGATTAAAGCCATTCAATTTCAATCAAATCAAGTGTAGAATTAAAAAAATGTATTTTTTATTTCCTGCTGGTAGTAAATTATCAGAATTAAATAATGGTTATATTCTGCTTAAGGGAAAAATAATGATATATGAAATTAATCAGTTATAATTTTCTTTGATTATAAAGAAAAACAACATGTATAAAATACCATAGCCTCATTAATTTTAACTGAAAAATCTGTCTGATTTGTAAATACTTATAATAATAATAATAATATTAATAATAATGATAGAGATGATGATCATGAATATTCACAGAAGTATTCATCCTAGATCGTCCGTTCCTCGTGTATACCTCCCACGTCAACAGGGGGCCGAGGACACTTGAGCCTGAAGTGTACGTATGGCAAAGTAGTACTGAATATGGCATGTAACATCCTCAGGAGCTCAGATCCCCTCTTGCGGTTTGTAAGCACATCACGAAACTGTAGGAGTGGGAGCAGGATTGTTCAAGGCAGCAAAAAGAGCAGCAGATGAACTCGGTCTCGCATTCGACACCAGGCGAGGTGGCCGACGAGGTGCTGATGCAGTCAGTCACCGAACTTCAGCCAAATCGCCTGAAAGCCTGAATTAGAGCGAATAGAAAAATCTGTTTCGGCAGTACGTCGATAAACCCCAGCAAGGTGTCTTCTATAAGAACATAGAAACACTGGGTTTATTGACGGGATTGACATTGGCATTTCTAAGGGCAGCCGGGCTTAAGTCGGAGTCCGAAGGTTTCATTATGATCTGCCAAGATGGTGTTATCGACACCTTCGCAGCGCATGTGGCGTGTAGAGGTTCCTGACATCAACTGCAGAACCTGCCGTCAGGTGCCGGAATCGCTCATGCACTTACTTTCTGCATGCCCCATATATGCGATTTCGGTCTACATCCACCGACATAATGCGGCATTACGTGTGCTATACTACCATCTACAGCACCTCGCCGGCCTCCTCACCTGGTGTCAAATGCGAGCTCTTTTTGCTTCCTTGAATAATCCTGCTCCCACTCCTACAGTTTCGTGATGTTTCACAAACCGTAAGAGGAGATCTGAGCTCTTGAGAATGTTATATGCCATAATCAGTACTACTCTGCCATGCGTACATTCCAGGCTCAAGAGTCGTCGGCCCCTCCATTGACGTGGGAGGTACACTCGAGAAACGGACGATATAGGATGAATACTTCTGTGAATATTCATCATCTTGCAGGTATCTCTGTCTAATTAGCACAGCTCGTCTACCATCCACTTTTTCTCCGAAAGAGTAAAGCAGAACAGGAACGGAAAGCATATTAGTTGCAGACACCTTGTTCTTCCCAGAAAGGTCGGAAGACCAAATCTTTCGGAGGCGGTGTCTGTATTTACCGCTGTACTTACTTTATTTGTGTTACATTATTTGTGTTATTATTATTATTAATAATATTATTATTATTACTTACTTCTACGGTTTAAAATAATCATTAACAGAAGACAAGTAGTTATCCACTAAGAAGTCTTTAAGTACTATTTTAAAACAGTGTAAATTTCTATCCTATTTTATGTGTTCGGGAAGTCCATTAAACACATTGAGGCCAATGTAATTTGGTGAGCCCAAAGTTATTTTATATTTACACAAGCTGTTTACTCACGAATTAATTTGCGTGGAATTGGGGACAAAATGTTGTCAGCAAGTACTCCACTGTCCAACCTGCAACTTTGACCTACAGGAACTCTTTGCAGACCACATTGGTGGTTCCTTTCTTGGTAGCTGGGATCACCAGGCGGCTGGGTGAGCTCTCTATTCGGGCATTTTCTAAAACGCATTTAATATAGCAGGTAATCGTCGAAATGGCCACTTGACAGGTCCAGTGTAAAACGTAGCCCTCTCACGGGGCGACCTGCAATACCGAAACTGTCATAGAGATCACCACTGTGGTAAACCTCAAAGACAAACTGGAATCGTTGCCCTGCCGCTACCAGCTCACATAACCATAAGTAAAATGCTGTGACATATCAGCGTAGTACTTAGTGCAGCTGGAGTAGTCCCGTTGCTGTCGTGTGACGTGATTGAAAACTCTTCCTAGTTATCCACTTACGATTCCTTCACGCATGTCCCTAACCATTGTCTGTGTGCTATATAAGGAAACGAGAGGGGCTAAAACAGGCAGGCTCCGTCTCCTCTGATTGAAACGACAGTATGAGGCACCATTTGGCCATTAACATTCAAAGGAAAAAAAGACAATGTTATGCGCTGAAAAGCACAGTTTCTAAAAAGAAAATCAAAAATCAAATGAAAAAAGAACAAGGTATGGCGCTGATAAGAACAGTTAACAATGCAAGTATTTATATAATAATTTAAATAATAACGAAATGAAATTGACACGTAAACGCTCGCAATGTCATATTATCGAGAGATATTTAGCATTTTGGGGGGTGTTTAGTTATTTTTCTTATTGCAAAATCTTAGATATTTTATTTTTTCAATTAATTCAGTTAAAATGTAGCGTATTAAAAGAATGGCATTTACTTAATGACTTTAGAACCTTATTGTATCTAGACATTTCATTACATGTATCTGATAAGACGACAGATTTATCATCCGCATAGAAAATGCATCTTTAGTCAATGTATTAGGGTCATTTGTCTACAATAGAAATAGCACAGGGCCCAAAATTAAGCCCTGAAGAACACCGATGTTCACTTGAGCATATTAGGAATTAACTTTGGTTACGGTGCTTACAGCTTAGTATGTTTCACTGACTCTGACTCGTTCCTATCCTTTAAAAAAAAGTGGGCCCAATCAAGAGCGACATTTATAATTCCATAACTTAATAGCCTATTTAACAGCCTATCATGATTAACGTGATCAAACGTCCTGCTGAGGTCACAGAAAATCCCATAGGGCATTCGCCCGCCTCAACATATTTGATAATTGTTTTATAAAATGAATTGATCGCAGTGCCGGTTGACCTAGAAATTCATGTTGATTCTCAGTAAGAAATTTATATTTTTCATAGATATGTACTTAATAAGCGAGATAAATAACAGTATTCGAAAATCTGTGAAAAACCATAGGGTACTGTAATTGGTCTATAATTATCCATTACTTCTGTTTTTTTTAAATTTCACCATGCAAAAGTGGCAAAGCAAAATCTGTAAATTGCTTCTTCACTACTAGCTATATTTTGATTGTTTGATTATGAGTTTATGTTTCTCTAATGCGTAATTCTTAAAATCCTTTAGATATTAACAAATTTTAACAGTCAGAAAGAGGATGCTTGTTTAACATAAGTAATGAAATGCATTAATTTATGTCATTTTAGCACATTCCGAAAGTCATCTATTCAATATTCCATAAACATGGATTTGCTTCTATTAAATTTATCAAATTCTTTCGTTCTTCAAATTTTCACTTGCAAAACGTCATATATCCAGCGTGTAATAAAAGTAAGAAATAAATTCAATTTTCCCATTGATACAAGATTATCAAAGAAAAAAATTCGGACACGTCGACTTTCAATTTCAATTACGTATCTTCTCGTATAAAAATTATAAACAATTTTAATTTCATTATAAATTCAGAACAAAATACACTCTGATTCTTCCTAGAAGACTGTCACAAGATTCATAGAAGCAGAGGAGACACAAAGTTGCGTTATTTATAGTCATATCAGTAAATTGACGTATTGCACTGTATTTTAAAAAATCTTTGAATTTTGATATTTAAAAGTTATAATACATACCTTCATTTATTCCTTTTTTCTATGTATTACACGGCATGTACTAATATGCAAGTACCATCACATCTGCTTAAAATTCAGAAGGTATATATATCACTCGACTTAACATAATTACAAGGCAATATGACTCGTATTTTTTCCATGAATGGCATTTTTCAGGAAATAATTGTCTAATTTTCGTTTATAGTTACCCAGTCGCTATTTTGAACACTGAATTTCTTCAATGTCCGTAATATGTTGAACTTCCTGCCATCTTGATATAATATTTCAATATTCATCTACCGTTATAATTATTTTACTTATCTTGAAGTAGTAAACAAAAAACACACAGACGAAAATTGGTGAAAATCTCCATGAATCTTAATAGGTACGTTCTTAATGTGATAATATTTACATTTTTCAATAATTTAAAATTATTTTACTTTCAACTTTTTATTTTGTACAAATGTAAATAAAATACTATAATACAATTTTTTTTGTATTTCAGACAAAGTAATTGTTCGAAACATCAACTTAATTTTTAAAATAAAATATTTTATTTGCACTGAATTTCGATTTTAGGCTTCACAAATGTCAGAAATATAGATATATGCAAAAATATTCAGAGCAATGCTTATTTAACATCCTTTTATCAAATTGTAGAACAGTAGCTACTTAAAAATAGTGTAAACGAATTTAAAACCCATAACTTTGATAATACATATTATATGAATTTATATTATCGATAAAAAATATTTTATATTTTAATTACATCTAGCTAAGCACATTGTCAACATCACTAAACATAATTTTAAATTCAGTATAAATTTAGTCGAGCAATCCATACCGCATTTAAAAAGTTATCGAGGCACGCAACTGTCAAAAAAATAATGTTTTTATTTTTAATTTCTAAGGAAACTTTTAGACATTGTATGTCTATTCACGCATGCCACACATTTATCGTGTCCCAGCTTTATCTTGAAAGCACTAAATTTTATTGGGGTCATTAATCAAGTTTGTAATATAATACCCTATTTTAAGGGCATATGGTGATGATATATATGGAACCAGTATATCCCTTTAATAAATTGAAAAATAGAAAAATAATGTTACTTACCTATGTTTATGTAATAGAGGTAGACATCATCACTTTTTTAAAAGAATTGGACAAATTAAGCTAATTCGAAAAGAGGAAAAGTCCTCCTACCTTTAAGTATAAGTCATTAATTTTAATTCGATTTAAATTTCTTATTTTTACAAGAGAAACGTCATGAATTATCTGATGTAATATAATACACTATGAAACAAAAGTTTTTCCGTTAATCAAAAAAACTCAATCATTCCAACGTATACTGTAAGTCAAAATTTTCAAAAATGCCTCATCAGATGGAGGACATTAATAATAATTAATAATTATATCTTCAAGCGCATTTCCCAAATTTTTGGTCACCGTCCTGATTTGCTCCTAGTAAAAGTGATTTTTCATCAATGATTTTCTTTTGTTATAATACCTAATCTAATCTTCCTTTACATTAGTACTAAGATTTTTTTATTAGTTAAACACTTAGAATAACTTATCGAGTTGACGTTCTAGACCGGTTCTTTTTCCAGAAAATGTTCTTTATTTTATTATGTTATATCACGCTATTATTATATTTTATATTTTAACTTAATTATTTATATTAAATAACGCTCGCCTAAGGTAAATGCAACGTAAACAGTTTTTTTATCAAGCTTCGGTCCAGTAGCTAGCGACAACCTATTTCGATCTGCTACGCAGGCTCCACCCAAACGATTACGGACGGCAGTGCTAATATAAATTGATATCGGGTAAAAAATAGAAATACTATTTGATTTCGTCCACGAAGAGAGCAGATATGTTAGTGTGCAGTCCACACTGTCTGTCTTTCAAGGTAATTTAGACTCCCTGGACAGTACCGCATCTTCACTGCAGCTATCTATATCCCTGTTATCTGTCTAATAAAGAAAAATAGTGTTCCCATATTTTACAACAGGAAGTGGCGCTTGAGACTGAAAGCATTTAAGTAACGCCACACTCGAGATCACCAAAGTGACATTTCTCCTCTTGTTCAGACCGGAAGTAGGTAAAAAAAATAAAATAAATTATTCTGTATAATTTTACTTAGGAGACCCAGTTTACAAACAAACTACAATATCCCTCTTAAAAGCGCTTAATTTTTCATGCGATTTTAACATACTAATATCAGAATACTAACAGCATTCTGTATTTTCCACCTATCATTTAGTTATCCATACAAATTGCATTATTAAGCTACTCTGCGCTTATTAGGATAAATAATTTCGATTTTTCTAATCACAAGTATTCGTAGTTTTGTTGTGTTTCTTTTTGATGTGTATGGAACAAATCTCTTCAAGTCTTAGTTGTATTAAATTTAGGCGTACATTATGATTGTAAGTAAAAGAGGCAAAAGCTTATTTTTTAAACATATCACACCAACGATATTATAATATTTCATCTTGAATAGACACGAAAAGTTTTTTTTCTACAACCGAGCGAGAAGTGTACTTTGCGCTTCCAAAAGAAAGCGCAAAGTTGCACTTTTCCGAGAAGCGAGCGACAAAGCAAACGTTGCGTTAAATAAAATACAACTTTAGTTACGAAAAACAGTTAAAAAATTGGTTGGTAGTAACTCATCTTCTATTTTTTAACAATTTTGTGCTACTAAAGGTGGTAGAAATAATTAATTTTACCAATTCAATGAACTTATAAAGCTTTCGCATAGCACAGACAAATATTACGTTTTGGACATAGGAGGCCATGCTTTCCGCTGCTGTTAGCAAAAATAAACAAATAGTTATTTGATGTGTCAAAACGTTCTTAAAGCAGCTACTTGTGTCAAATAAATTTATTCTTATAATTATCAGATAATGGAAAGATATAAAAAGTATAATTTATGTGATACTTGTAAAGAATTGTGCCATGTCAAATACGCCATTCCAGTTTAATATACTTAACTGCCCTAATTGAAAACTGCGACCAAGATATGTCAAAGAATGGTTTATTTAAGAAGATTCAAAGAAGTCTACTACAAATGTCGACCAAATATAGTTATTTTCCCAGAAGAAGACTGAATACAATCGTTTCAAAGTATTACATATATGTCATCAAACACAGACATTTAATACCCTTTAATTCTTCGCCTTGCTTTTCACCACTAAAGAGGGAGGAAGATTAGAAGAATTCCAAAAACATTTAGATTTTGTTATACATAGATATATATCATAAGATGACAGTATTTAAATAAATAATTAATGGGTACTAAGCAATTTTTTATTTTATTTTGCAGTAAATACCATTGTAAAAAACATTTCTACAAAAACATGTATAACGCAAATTGATGCTCACGTTTTAAAATCTGAACTGTCAAATTTGAGGTTATCAATAATTACTAATTTTTACCAAACATTTTTATAAAAGCACCGGTTGTAGAAAAAATCATGTGTGTAATTCGAGCGCAAAGTGACATTGCCGCTCTCGCGAGATAGCCGCACTCCGCTACGCGTCGCGCGTCAACCTTCTCGCTCAGAGCGACAATATATCACTTTGCGCTCTTAATACACAAATAGCCATTGCTGTATATAGCAAATTGGAAACAAACAACGTAGCTACGGCCACCTTTGTTTCGGAATTTGTTGTTCATCGTCAGGGCACCGTAGCTTAAGAAATAGGATGTAGGGCGGAATGGATCGGGAATAAAAACTGAGAAATTGGTGGAAAGTCCATTACACGTTACAAGAAAAGATTATGCCATATAATCCAAAATGGAACCGACGCAGCTACTGACAACATGATTGTTGTATATATTTTGGAGCATACGGCATTTTTTTTTTTTTTTGTTTTATTTATTGACCCCATAAACTTTCACTTTTAAACTATTACTTTTATTTTTATTATAAATTGTACTTTTATAAATAATTTATACATAGCTACATTTATATTCTCTAAATTTAGTAAGTTATTATAAAATACTACTACTATTATATGCAAGTTTTATTTAAAATCTGCATCGGTCATTCACATTTTCTTATTCAAATGACGATTTAATACATTAATTTTTAATGTCATTGATTTTCCCAGTTGGCTACTGGTTACACATCAGTGGGAATATTGGTACAAGACACCTGTCCTACTTGTGACTTACTTGCAAATTTGGTACAAGTTTATTCCATTACCACCACAGTAGAATTTAACGTGAAACTAGGCTATATTTGACGCTGGATTAATGCAAATGGTAATTAAGGTGACCATGACGTTATTTGTAGTTACATTTAGTGATTTTATTTTAGATATATGGAAAATTCAAACAGGTTACATTCTGGTTATACTGTAACTAAATACCTTTACATAAGAATTAAGTTGTTGTTTTAAAATATTTTCCGTAATTATGCCTAGTAACTTTGTTTTATATAATATACGGGATATGTCAATAATCTGTTTAACTAGGTACACTTGACACAGAGATTATTATCACGTAATTGAAGTATTACCCGAACATACAAACCTGAAGCATATAAATGCTTCAAAACAAGTAATACAAGAAAAAGAATTAAAAACATGTCACTACAAATTTAGAAAAGAAAAAATGTACCAAGACTATTTTGTACAATTATAAAGTCTGTAGATCCATTAGAAACAAATCCATTTGTGTAGTGAAACTGGAAAAGTTGGCGACAATACTATTATGGATGAGGATAAAAATGTGAGATTATGAAATGTTGACACAGAAGAAATCCTGGCTGAGAAAATTCAGAACACCATGTTGAACTTTACTTAGAGAACCCAGCAGAAACTCATACAATTCACCCCGTCCATGACAAAACTGGGAACAAACTGCCTATTAAGAGCACCCATGGCAGGTCGACGATGTTGATGTCAAGGAATAATCTAGTAGAAGTCCTGATTAATTTAGTAAATAAGTTTTCATCGTTTGGTGAAGTGTCCGATAATATTACAGTACCAAGCGTGATGATATTTAAAGCATATGATAAAGAGTGTTTTAAATTGCAGGTCTATGTTTGCTCTACCAGTTGTATTAAAATTCTTAGAACTTTTGATATTGGGCTATTGATGTATTTAAAACTAATAACATTTTTATTGAAGGATATATGACTTTTATAGGCACAGAGTAAGCCTAAATCAGCTATAACGAATTTAATATCAGAAATCAAATTAAAATAGAAGAATAAGTGTGCTGTTAGTATCTCTCACAAGACTTAAAACAAAATGGAACAAACTAGTTTGAGTATAGAATAATTTACATTAATGGTATATGTAGTGGAGGGAGGAAGAAGAATATAACTTATATGATACCACAAGGCTTTATCTTTAGATCCAGTCTGTTTTTCCTCTATACGAATTCGCTCATCTAACCTATTTTCAGATACGGTGTTAGACTCTATGCGCTGCTGGTGTATTTTTTCAAAATCAAAGGACGTTAGAGCTCCTTACCAAAACATTTCATGGAGGTTAAACTAAAATGTTAATTGTAAACAAATAACTTTTATTGTTCGTCAATAATCCTAATATATATCAAAAACGATTGATCTCAGAAATTGTACAAAACTTTAACATGAGAAGACCAAAAAGGTACATATCAGGCGGATATTTCCATTATTTTTGATCCTTAGTTTGTTCCAAAGTACGTGGTACAGATAATGTGTCGAATATGTAACAGTGTAGTTTGACACCTTGTATAATTATGATCTGCATTTTTTTACGTTGCATGAAATTATCTTTTAGTCAATAAAATTTCCCATTCATTCATGCCAATAATACAATCATTTTTGGCAATGATGATGATAATTTCGAGCTTATTATTGTAGTACTTTAATGAATATATTGTGTAAGAATAGACTTTTAAAATTTCTATAATTGTTTTATTAACGAATATGATGTAGCCAAATTTCAATATCTTTTACATAAAACCAAGTAGAATTTTATATACAGTATGGACTCAATGAGTATCGATGAGGCCTTTAAATGATTTTTCGAGGAAATTTTATTAGATGTTTCGTTTCCTCTTTAAACTAAACTTGACTCCAAAAATTGGGTTACATCTGATATAAAACACGAAAGTGAACACCTCAAAAATTTGCACTGGTTCATATTCAACATTATATTGTAATAGTCCTGATCTTACTAATCATTATAAATCAAAGAAGCGCGGTTTAGAGACTCCTTAAAGCAGAACTTCAAAATAATATTCCATTTCTGGGTAGGGTTGAACTGAATATAAATAGGTCCGTCATGTCAGTCATTGAGAACCCTTACGAGGTGGGGAAAATTTTGTAAATTAGTTTGCTAGTTGATGTAGATAAAGTTAGAAAGGTTAGAAGTTATTTTGGTCCTAATTTATCAGAATTTTTGCAAATTTAATAAAAATCCGTTTTATTCCCCAGTTACTACAGGTGAAATAAGACAAGTATTATCCGAATTAAAAAATAAGCAACCCTTTGATCCCCATGGTTTGTCTACTGAGTTCATCAAGTATGCAAGTGAATTCATTATAGAGCCATTGAATATCTTGATTAATGCATCCTTCTACACTTATGTTTTCCATCTATATTAAAAATAGCAACTATAATCATCATATTGAAAAAGAAGTCCCTTGGAACCTGAAAATTATAGACCAAGATAATTTAGCGTAATAACATTTTTAAATTATTTTAAGTTATTAACTTATTATCAGCACAGGTTTCAGAAAAAAACTTTCCACGGATACTGTATCCACGGATATTATTAAATTTTTGCTATTTGTTTTGGATGAAATGGGCAATGAAAAATTCGTCATAGGATTATTTTTTGACTTGTCAAGAGACTTTGACTCAATCTGGCTTTATCAGCAAAAGAAACCAAAAAACTTCATGTTGTCTCACGGCAAAATTTTTATTTACCTATGACAACCATGAAAATTCTATCGTTCTTTGTAAGAAAATAACTTTTAGCTAATGTCATATTTGTTTATTTTTAATAATTGTACTATTTGCAAATAAATTTTTTATTAATTATTAATTCATTATCTATATTATTGCATACTCGAGAAATTGTCATACCAAATTCCACTCGAAGTTTCTATTTTGAATAGGATACATTTTTATTTACATTTAAACTTTGTTGTTATTTTGACAACATAATCTAGCAAACTTCGCAAAAACTCGACATACGGTCTCGTGTTTGCTTTCGTTATATTGCTATAACATCCAAGTTTTTGTGTAAATAAAATTGATCAGATAAAATTGAACCCTGACTTATATTTACTCATTCAATGAATTTTAAGCTATTGTTCTTGTCTTATATTTTGTTATATTTTATGCTGCTTATTACACTACTTTTGTACTATTTTAACGTTTATTCCTATATATGACATTTATTATTGTATAACCATGATGTTGATATCTGACAAATTAAATGATTAAATAAATATATAAATAAATAAAATATGTGAAAGTAACATTTTTGTAGCCATTTTTCGCTATACTATGTGATATTTTGTTTATTTGATACCAACGCGAAAAAAAAAATCTAATTCGTTTATATTTTCATTACTTAATTGTCTAAAGATAATGCAGATAATGCGTTGTAATAAATAACTACAACAATTAACTCTGGAAGATAAAATATTTTCTATTTTTACTTCCTATGAAACTTACTTTGAAAAGGTTCCCTTATTTATGTAATTTATATACATCGTCTACGTTGTGTTTTATATTAATATTAAATAAACCAGAGAAGCCATGAAAAACACTATTCGTGTGGTTTTGAAATTGGGCATCCGCTTCCGGCTATTCCAGGTCCTTGTCTTCAATTACCGCCACTTTCTGTTTCACGAGTATATATTTTATATGTACTAGAACCGGTATAGAGATATATCGTCTCTTTATAACATTTTTATTCTGTTATATCCAATCCCCTATATTGGATTCTCCGCCTTAGGAAGCTTCGCTCTGGGAAAAATTGTATAATGTCTGGCAGTAAAACAATTTATGCCCTGTAAGTTAGAATTCTGCGGCATGTCATTAGGTCATCATCGGGAGAGACAGACATCGCACCGCAATGGCCACATTCCATTACACAAAGTCGAACGAACGCAATTCTCCGTGAATATTGATAGACCTTCTAGACACCGACTACTCGTCATGAATACTAACTTTCTTGAAGACTTTTTTTATTTTATTTATGGTTTAGTGACTTCTTTTAAAATTTGTTCAACGACTAAATTATTTTATACTCTTGTCAAATTTTCATCCACACTTAAGCGAACTTTACTTACAATTCTTCATGTTAACATAAGAAAATAACAGAAAAACTATGAACTACTTTCTTTTAGATTATATATGGGTATACCGAGGGAAGGGTGGAAAACTTTGGAAAATACTTTGCTTTGTTATCTCATTAATGTTGACTAAAAACCCAAATAAGCTCTATTGAAAATTCGTTCGTTTAGGTGATAAAAGATGCGAACAAGAATAACAAAATATTATTTTTACATTTACAAATTGAATTTTTAGTTTAATAATTTTTCAAAATATGTTCTATGTGAACCATAATCATTTATTGTTTAACTGACTTTTAACTTCTTTACATGGTTCCCATAGCTGATTTCATTTAAGGTTGTGTTTTTAGCAGGTGGCCCACATAAGTCTGTAAATCGCTTTTAAATTTTTTATAGTTAAACCTAATAGGTTCAAAGTCGTAATCACCTTAATTTACTTAAAATTAAATAAAATAGCCACACACATATCTACTTTCCTAGTAGACAATACACTTTTTGATATTTTATAAATTTGAAACAAATTAGGTATCTTCTTCTTGGTAAAAGTTTAAAATATAGAATGAAATGGGATATAATAACGCTAAAATTTTTATGCTAATTTTTATTTTCTAACTTTTACATAAAACTTATTACAGATAAGTATAACATATATATTTTTAAACAATTATTTTCCCGGTTATTTGCCAAAACGCTGAAACTTGCATTATAAAAAAAAATAATATGCACATTATGTTCAGTACGACTGACTCGATAATGTTATTTTTAATTGTAACTATTCTGTTCATTAAAACTAAAAATAAATAAAACAAAAGTACTCACGAATTGAACAATCACTTCAAAACTTTAAAACATCTGCCGTGTTTCTGCATATTTGCGTAGTCAAGATGGCCCTTAGAAAACCTCGAAAGTAAGTAAGAATCTTAGGAAATTCTAATGTAATAAATATTAATGGCTTCAGAAAACAGAATAATTGAAATTATACAGTGGAAATTCCCCGTAGGGTTAGAATAATTTAAAACAAGTTAGGTATCCTCTCCTTGGTAAAATTTTAAAATATAGAATGAAATGAAATATAATAACCTTAACAATTTTTTTGCAAAACTTATCACAGATAAATATAACATAAACCTTTTTAAACAATTATTTTCCCGGCTATTTGCCAAAACGCTGAAGCTTGGATTATAAAAAAAGATAATATGCATATTACGTTCAGTACGACTGACTCAATAATAATATTTTTAATTCTAACTATTCTATTCAGTAAAACCAAAAATAAATAAAACAAAAGGTGATTATTTTGTCTTTAAAATTCTGAAAAATGCAAAAATTCTTACAAAATGAGATTTGTATACGAGTTAGCAGAAAATGACTTTTATCGAGGGATACAGTTTTCTGAGCGTCTGAGTGAAATTTCAATGCAGGTCCCATGTTAATGTTGCGGATACTTTTTCCCATAAAGCAATTTTTTACTTAAATGGTGATTTAAATGATCAAAATTGTAGGTACTGGGCGGCTGAGAATTCTCACCGGGTACTAGTATCACATACACATATCCTCGTAAAATCAATGTGTGGTAGAATTTTACACCCTTTCTTTTTTGAAAATATACTGACTGGACCATGATATCTGCAATTTCTTAAGGAATAACTGATTTCTGCTTTATTTCCCAATGAGGACAATCTTCCCATAACTTGTGGTGTTAGCAAGATGTTAGTCATATGATGCCATTGACAACCGGCGATATTTTTGAATGAATTTTTTCTTAACCGTTGGATTTATCGACGAGGATCAATCGAATGGCCAACCAAATCTCCAGATTTGATCCTGCTGAATTATTTCCTATGGAGTTACATAAAAACTTAGGATTATAAAAATAGGCCAAATAATTTGGAAGATATAAAGGAATGTATCAGATATAAAATGTGACAAATGACATTAAATATTGCTGAGGACATTCAACAAGAAATCACTTTACGTCTTGGCCATTATCAAGCAGTAAATGGTCAAAACCTTGAACATGATGCCATCTATCAGACAAGAATTCCGTCATCGATTTGCCCATGACATTAAGAGATGAGCAATTATTTGAATCAAGTGCCGAATGTCAAGTAAGGTGTCCTTGGAATTTTTTTATAAAAGTGTTGTATTTTTCAAGAATATTTCCAATTTGTTCCAATCTTTATCAATTCACTATGTTTTAGTTTCTTTTGAAAGTATGAAAGTTGAAAACTTGATATTTGATGTCCCATTTTTACATATAAAATTTAAATTAATTTTCCCAAAAATGTCCAATATGTTTAAGTTTTTTCGTGGACATCTGGTTTTATAACGTGTATGTATGTTATAGTCATTATTTTATTATATATATATGTATTTCAGATATTGAAGGTATGATGTGAAGTTTTAAACAAAATGAAGTTTTAAACAAAATGAAGTTTTAAACAAAATGAAGCTTTTATATAAATTTAGTAAGAATAGTACGATTCGTGTATTTTTTAATTAAAAAGTTTTTATGTTTAGCAAAAGCATCATTTACTCCAAATATCCGAAGCTAAACCACAATTTCGATTTTTCATTAGGGAGGGCGGAAAGATAGGTATACTTGAATGATGCAGCTTCAGCGAATATTGCAATCAGGCAAACAAGCGGCAAATTTGCATATCCTCATGTTAACTATCATTAACTTTGGATTTTACTAAAGTAGTGAAAATACAGCGTGTTAACTAGAAAGTTAACTCAGTTTTTAATACTAAAATTGTCAGCAGCAAATTCGGCATATTATTAATTGAAAAAATAAATGTTATCTTCCTTTATTTAGACAACTAAAATTCACAAAAACTAAATATGTTTAGTAAGTAAATACCCTTCTTGATATTCAAGGTGTATTTAGTTGACTGAGTCGACCTTTAATTCATGCTAACTGTGAACCAAATAAAACTTAACCGTTTTGTAAATTTCCCATTTTTTTATTTATATAACGTGGTCCAAGAAGTCTGAAACAAAGTCGATAACTTTTTTCTACAAAAAATTTATTTGGGCAAATAATCACCACTAAAATTGTACCAACGTAAATTTTTTTGGTAGATGTTCTTGAATTGAACTTATTTCTCTCAAGAGAATGACAGTCACCATCAAGCAAAAAAAGACGAAATTTTTATTTTTTCGAACTGGTCAACCAAATTTTATATTTGGGCATAACTTGAAAATAGAAACAATTTTTTTAAAATTAGCTTTTCCAATATCTTAAATAATAAGGGTACTTTACTCTCGAGTCGAATTCAAATAATTATTTTTTTGGCATAAGCACCCGGACTAGTAAAAATTTGTGGAACCAGTATTTAAGATATGACCATGCACCAACTTTTCTCAAGAATAATATTTTCTGAGAAATCGTTAATGAAAAAGTTTTCCATTTGTTTCAAACATA
Source organism: Rhamnusium bicolor (assembly GCA_029963845.1). Taxonomy (NCBI): domain Eukaryota; kingdom Metazoa; phylum Arthropoda; class Insecta; order Coleoptera; family Cerambycidae; genus Rhamnusium; species Rhamnusium bicolor. The sequence continues at coordinate 173,473 of JANEYF010001503.1, read as the reverse complement.
TATATTTGTTTCAAAGTTGTAAATTTTTTCGAAATATGTTACAAATTGTATCTCCGGAATACAGTGGTTTCTTTGAATGCGCGAATGTGAGTGGAACACTGACATTAAATTGCTAAACAGGGTATAAATACAGGGTGTCCCAGTTTATAGTAGCAGGACTTTGTCAATCGATAGGGGACCTCATTTTAAGATAAAAAGTTTGATTTGTCATGTTTCAAAAAGTTCTTTTTGAAGTTTAAAAAAGAATAAAGTTCTTTTGCAGTTACTTAGAAACTACACAAGCTTTTGAGTTGAAATTTGGCACATGCTTTTTGCTCCAATGATGCCACTTTTTAATAATATGATATTTGCCTCAATATCCAGTGGCATAGAAACTGGGATCAGAAACCCATGCGGCTTCCTCAAAGATAAAGTTTTTACTACTCCAGTAGATACGAGGGACGAATTAATCCAAAGAATACAAAATGAATGCAAGAGATTATTACTTACATCCATTGCACGATATCAGTTGTGTATTTAACAAAATAGTTTCCATTTCGAACATTTACTTTAATTTTAATTGACGTTGATTAATTTTATTATTTTGTTTAATTTCTGTTAAGAATTTTTTTATTTTAAAAGTAGGTTTAGGTATGTTCCTAATTACAGTTGCAACAGTTTGATGGCTTTTTTCGAAAACCATTTGTCGTATGCAGGGCTGTCCATTGCTATTGCGCCGCTGGAGTGCGAAATGTAATTTGCCGCCTATACTATACCAACTCAAAGACATAATTTTTCTGTACCCGTCAAGACAGTTTACTGTTTTTAGTCAATTTTTGATTGTAAAATACATCTTTACTAGTCTAGCCCGTAAAGTAACATAAGGGATTGAAAAGTACTTTCTCATTGCTGTCACTTTTGGTTGATAGCAGCAGGGTAGATACATAATTAAGCACTCTACACAACAGCGTCTTACATCTGTCAGTTGAAAACAATGTCGGCTTCCATCTCGACATTGTTTTCGGTAAATTTTTTTAGTAGAAAAAATTTATTTGCTGGTCTAGCCCGGTAAAGTACATATGAGTCTTTTCTTCTTTGAAAGTAGGCGTATGATATCTGTTCAATTTTATGAATTTTGTTAACACTGACGTAGTTTTCCACGAAACAGCAAAACACTATATACTGCACTCGACGCGCGTTTCGTCAACCAAGTTGGCATCATCTGGACAAAATACACATGTACACTTAAGGGTGAATTGTTAAGATCTTAAAGCAATTGTATTCAAATTATTTAGTTTAACTACCAGTATAAAGTAAAGACCATGCACTTGTGATGACTATTGTATTATTGGCAACTTCGGGTACTACGAACTTAAAATATTTTCACTTAATTTAATTAAACTTAACGTACAGCGCGCTGTACAAGTTCAAGAACCAGGAACGGTACAGTCAGCCAAATACTGCGAATATATCAAAAAAAAGTTTATAATCTAGTTATTAGTTGATCTAATAATACGCGCAAGCGCGCGACAAACGACAAGTACTCCTCTGAGACTTTGACGGCACATTCTTCGTTACGGCCGACGTCGCATCCATCTTGGACGCTTTCAATGACCATTTTACTTTGACAGCGACAAAGTATACAGAATTTTTGTAAACTTTGATAGCGCCATGTCGCTACAGGCGGTGCAATACAATAGTCAAATTACATTACTTTGTTACTTTTCTAAACTGTGACTATTTGCCGTCTATGCCACGTTGCTGCCGGTGTGCGAGGCATCCCTTGCACCCCTGTTAAGGATGGACCTGGTAGTATGGCAATATTGGAAGACTACTTTTTTTTTCTAATTTATACAGCAGACAATTAAAAAATCCATTGGCGTACAAGTTCTAAACAGAAAAGAGGTTTCAAACCCCCGTCTCTACACCACTGAATACTGAGATAAATGTGTCGTACTGACAAAAAGATAGCATTATTGAAGCAAAAAACACGTGCCAAATTTCAAATCGAAAACTTTCGTAGTTTCTTAGTAACAGCGCGGAAGAAAAACTGGTATTTTTAAACTTCATGATAATGCATCTCGAAAACGAAGAACTTTTCGACACATCACACTATGAGTGCAAAACTACACTATGTAGTAAATTGCACACAATTTACATCTATGCTAGTGCCATTCGCGGCTTCTTTTATCAAATTAATACCTATCTATTTCCTGATGTAACATTATGGAATTTACAGCATTACGCATATACGATGATATTGCATGAGAGTTAACACAAAAATATATAATTTCAAATTGTCGTAAGTACAATAAAAATTATTTGAGCCTTGCGATACTATTATCCAAAGAAAATAATGTATTTTTTTAGGTGCAACACGGATGTACCGCAAAAAAATTTTTTGCACTTTCGATACTCTTGCACTCACGGTGCAACACGTTAAATCGAATTTTTTACCTTAACATGACGTCCTTTATCGATTGGCGAAGTCCTACTACTATGTACTCGGACACCCTGTATAATTTCAAAATTATTAAAACTAAAACTTTCTTCTAATAGGAGAGTGGAATATTCTTTTCTATTTTTAAACTTTCTTTTGTGTTCAAACATACTTTTTTTTAAAATTTCTTCCAAATTTATTTTTCTTTTTAATTTAGTATTTTTTATTTTTAATTAATTTACCGAGAGTATTGTTTGTTTCATAGGTTTGTTTTATATAAACATTAATACCTTTTAGAATGAATAGCATTCTATAGGGTAATTCAGACTTGTATTAACTTATTTAAAAACTGAATGATTCGATTAAATTGATTTATTAATACGCAACTTTAATTTTTGATAATAAAACATGAAGCACTCTGTATTACAGCAAAGCCTACTTTCCGGATAGATCTCATAATAAAAATGTGATTTTCTATTATCACCGATTCTTATCACAAAATTTATTTTGTCATAATCGACGGATTATTTCTGCTAATGTTCTCAATCATGCGATAACTAGGAAATATTACTCCATAAAGCCATTTATCTAGCTGCTGCTGCTTTTGTTTGCGCTTCACAGTAAACAGGATAAATGTCACTAAGCCCTTTAAATATAAAATTCATCGCTGATATTACACAAAACTGTTCTAAAAGGGCCGGCAAATAAACCGAAAAAATTACATTTCTCATGATGTTACAGAAACAATGTAAAACAATTATTTGTTTATTTAGTGGTAACTCATCAGGTGAATATTGGAAAAATTCTGAGAAGTATTATTTTGGTTATGTGATGGTTATTCACCACATGAGTTGTAATGCAGCTTCAATGTACAAAGTCATCATGCGAAAATGATCTTTTTTTGGATTAACTTGATTATCTTTAAAATTTACAAAAATGTGTAAGGAATTCATTAACTAATTTTGTTCGCAGAATCAAAATTTTGAAGCAAAAAAGCAATTGCGCATCACTTTTAAGAAATATGACATCCTACTTTATTTTTAAAATAGTCCGATTTTTCTCATTTTTCTGATTACTACAATTGCATACATGTTATGTTATCTCAAAAAACTTTTTGAGATATTTGGAATTTGGTATTAAAATATCGTTAATGATTTCGTTAAACGTAGTTGGCTTTGAAAACAAAATAACTGCATTTCTGAATTAAAGGTGGAGTTTATTCGGCGAAGTAGTGTTCCTGAAAAATCAGTATCTGCCACGGTTAATTCTTCTTCTTTTCTTTTCTGCTACATATTTATATGTGAGACTCGATGAGTTAAAGAAAAACATGTATAGAGCTTCAACATTCTAGGCCCCTATTTTAATCGGTACTTTTTCAGTAAAACGATTCAAAACTGGCTGTTTATAAACTTTTTAATGTTCTGTAAAAAGGTAACATTTCGTATGGTTTAATCATAACACAGCATAGTTTGAAACAGAGTACTAACTCTACAAATCGCATGTTATACTATTACATTAAAATAATTATTTGTAGAGTGAAGTTAGTATATTTTATTGAAGAATTTTATGGGTGACCATACGAAATATGAACTTTTTGGAAGTTTATAAACAAACTGGGGAATTAGTTTACTGAAAAAGTCGTTGGTATATGGACAAAAAAGTTGTCGAAAGAAGGATGTCGAAATATTAACACTATGTATACATTTTTCTCTACTCATGAAGTCCACTACCCTCATATAAATAATTGTATCAACCAAGTTGGAGGTCTGTTGGTCAAACCGTTCTGAAGTTATTAAAAAAGTTAAGTCAAGGGCTGTCACCTACAGGGGCTGTTATTTCGTAAGAATCATTTTTTTTAATAGGTAAGTTTATGTGAGTCGTATTATTTTCACCTCAGTAATCTGTGGTTAACCGTTGTACATGCATTTCCGAAACACTCTGTATTTACTAATTAACAATTTAGAATTTGAGACTGATCTCGTGATATGAAAGTGATCGATAAAATTATATTTTCCCATATATTTTTTACTTACAAATGGAATACTTTAAAATTTTAGAAACTAATGTAAGTTTCTTAAATTTAGACAGTTATAAGGGTTAACCGAATTTCCTAGGAAATAAACGAATGCCAAATGTCCCACTATATTAAAAGTTGGATTTTTTGTTATTGTATATGATTCTACGCTATTTATGTATACAGTATCCATAAGTGGATGGATTTAAAAAAATTGACTACAAAAAGGTTGGATTAATTTAAAATTGCCGCCAGTTAACCAACCAATGAAATAATGCGTCGTGTGATATAGCCGAACCTGTGTTGCCATATTTTCTTTATTTAAATACTGCTGAAAACTATTAGAGAATATTTGTGATTTTGAACGATTTCGTGAATTTATATAATAATTTTTGTGTTATGTCAAATATTTTCAAGACTATCTTAATTTGTACACAAAATAAAAGGTAAGTATTTACGTATTTTTGAACTTAATGTATATATAAAGTTGATACAAAACAAAATCCTTTACACGTCATCGATGGCGTAATGCGATAATGTCAGTTATGCCAATTCAATTATAAACTCATATCACTGGAAATTAAATTTAGCGGTTACAACGCAGTTGGCAACTGTGTCTGCGAATTTTCTAGGTTGTCACATTTTCTTCCGCTTGACATGACATATAACGTTTCATATTTTTCAGTTCTTTCCCCACGATTCTTTAATTTCTTGTAGTTTTGTGCCATTTTTAAGCTTTCAAATCATCTGATATTGTAATCTATTAAAAAACTGTTCTTTTAAGAATATAGGTGAATATTATACTTGGACTTTTGTTTACGAAAATACTGAAGCAGTTGAATAACCATTGCAAGGAGCTTGTAGTCTTTTTTAAAACTATTTGGAGCAAGAATGTGAAAATAACGGTCCACTACTACCCCTTACTGCTCTTAGAGAAGTACTTTAATTATTAAAAATGTGTAGGAGCTATACCTTAATTTTCTTTTTTTTTTTTAGCGAGTAGCAGCGGCATTGAAATTAAATATGTCTACGGTTAATAAGATTTCTCAAGCAGTGAAAAATAACGAATTGTTGTCATCTCCTCCAAAGAAACGATCTTGTACTAAGAGGGTCACCAATACTCTGACACTGGATATTAGTAATATTCGGAATTTTATTTACGACAAAAATAGTAAGTAAGTAAACAAAAAAAAAGTAACATCTAATTAAAATTTGTTATAGGGGGAGTATGTAACTCTGTCATCTCTATGGGAAAAACTAAGACAAAATCAATTATTTAATGGGTGCCGCATGTCATTGGTTAGTTTATTAAAAGAAATAGGTTTTAAATGGAAAAAAGATGATCGAGGACGGAGGTTTGCACCAGTTTGTTTTAATTGATGAAACTTGGATTTTTCAAAATGGTACGCTAAGCCGTTTTTGGCAAGATGATATTAAAAATGTGCAAGGACTACTAAAGTTGACGGTAAAAGGTGCATAATGAAAATTATACAAAAGTAAATATATAATTTTGAACTGAAATTAATTTTGTAGGTATATCGTACTTCATGCTGGCAATGAAAATGGATTTGTTGAAGGTGCAGAGGTTATATTTTCATCTAAATCACAGCTAAGCGATTACCATGGTGAAATGAATCAGCAGAATTTTTTAAAATGGTTTGGAAACCAGTTATTGAAACATTTGACCGAGCCATCAGTAATTGTTATGGATAATGCTCCATATCACAGCATGTTATTAACTAAATTACCAAATACCTCGTAGACCAAAACCTCTATTTAGGAATGGCTAACAAACCAAAGTATAGAATTTTCAATGGATATGTTTAAAACTGAACTGTTGAAAATTGTTGCAATGTATGTGTAAAAAGAAGATTTTATATAACTATATCATAAAAGATAGTCCTAATATTCATTCGTTTAAAAAACAAACAAAATTACACATATTTACTATTGAAAGAAAAAACCATACACCAATTAATGAACCTTAAGAGTATTTTCAATCATTCTTCATTAATTTAATAATTAACATGTATATTTGTATCAGAATGAATATAATTATATACATGTCGCTGTGAGTGTGCATGTATAGAATGTTTTTAAAACTGCATTTTACTTAAGTTATATTTATTGTACCTGTTCTTATTATATGGCATAGTTCGTGTAGGCAATCAATAACGATGTTCTGGCAATGCCTTAGTGGATTTATACTGTTTGCTTATATTAAAGACAAAGAACTACCATATATCTATTTCTTTATATTTCATTTTGTAATTGTATTATCTATTAATGTTCTTTTAATAAATATGAAATATGACTGTGTAATTCATAATTTTGTACGCTTGCCACATACAGATTGAATTAATCTTGTGGCTCTTCCATGTTTATTTTACCAAAAATGAATGTTTATTATAAATTTCTATTACTCCAAATATTAGTTTGATATTTTGTACATTTTGTTGTAATCATCATTTATTCATAAATAAACATTATTATTATTATTATTATTATATATATTACGCACACTTCTTTTTTAGGAATACGCCTCCACGGATATATCTAGTAGAGAACCTAGCGGAACAATATGGACATAAAGTATTATGTCTCCCATTGCATCTTCAATCCAATATAGCTTATTTGGGGCATTGGCAAAAATTATTACACCAGACATATTGGCGAAGACGGTACCACCAAAAATATTTCTATAAATATATGGCTTGAAGCACTTCAGAGTATTATTCCACAGACATGGAAAAACTCTATCAGACACACAGAAAACGAAATTTTTAAATGGTATGAAAGAGCAATTATTTGAAAGGCAAGAAATTCTTCCTCTAATTATCAATACTGAAAATGACAGTGACGATTCCAGTGATTATGCATCATACTTAGAGTAATGCAATATGATGATGTGATTATTTATTTATTTATTTATTTATTTATTTATTTACACCGTTCAACGGGAAACCGTTTACAGAATGGGAATTACAAAAATATAATATAAAATAATATTTTAAAAAGACAGAAGTAAAAAAAACAATATTACATAGAGCATTAAGAATATAACTTTAAACTTAATTTTAAATTGTATACACACTTATATGTATGCATACATATATACATACCGGGTGGCCCAGGGACTAGGGAACCCCCCAAATTTTTCTACAATTTTTGAGATAGAAATTTGAAATTTGTAGGGATGAATCAAGACAAAAATTGTAATTTTTTGATCCACCCGCGCCAAAAAGTCACTTCCGGTTTAACCGGAAGTGACTCCAACTTTCTTATTTTAAATAGCACCCTGTATATTTAGGTGATTTTTCTGATGAATATTTAATTTCCCTTTATAAAGCTTTTTTCAGATTTAAAATCGGTTCATAAATAACCCAGACAATTACATTTGTTTGTTTCTTTTAAGAAGGCCATGAATCTAATAAACGAAATACATTATAAATAAAATAATTGTCAACACTCGTTGTAAGGGTGTCTACCATCATTACTATTATGTAATTGTAATTATTTCTCATATCGTTTATTTCTTTATTTACGTTTGTTTATTTTTTTTTCGATATGTTTATTTTTTACATTTCGTACTACCATAACTTGCTTATTTTGAATAGCATCCTGTGTGTTTTATGTGGTGTTTTTCTTCTCATCAAATTATTCTCTCCGATGATGTATGTATTTGTTATAATAATAACCTTATTAATGCACAAAATGTCGAACATAAAATATTCCTGATACTGTTTTCACTCTTTTCCATGAGCAGGCTGTGTACTCGTATACTTAGGTACGTGAAAATGTAATTTTTAAGTGATCCAATTGTTTACACTTATCAAATTATACCTATTGTAGTATAATAATAATAGTAATAACAAAAAGCATAAATTTATTTAATAATTAAACATGTACATCTACCCTACCCAATTCCAATTTCCAATTTTAAATCTTTATTAATAATAAAATACATTGTATCCACTTGAATGGTCTACCCTACCCGACAAAATGAACTATTCATTGCAAATAAAGAAACTAGGAAGTAAGTTTTGGAGGATCAGAGTTATAAACTAGAAAATAGTGAAGAAATAGTGAGTACTATACATTGAACTAAAGTATAGAAACTTATAAAAACTGAACTAAATTAAATGTTAAATAACTAAAACCTTAAAAATTTTGTTCAAAATGGCCTTGGTTTGCTTGAATACAAGCACGAATTCTTTCTGAACGTTCTCTCATTACATTTCGTAAGTTTTGGGGATTTATGTTATTAATTGCCTGTCTCACTATATCCTCGAGATCTTCTCTAGGAGTCGGCTACTGAGAATATACATTATTTTTTAAATATCCCCACAAATAATAGTCTAACGGACTCAAGTCCGGTGATCTCGCACCATTTAGTTGGATCATGAGTACCTATCCAGTGATCTCCAAAACGATTATTTAAATATCTTCTAACCTCAAGTGTATTATGGGGCGGAGCTCCATTCTGTTGGAAAAATAACATTCTTTCTCGAGCAATAGGTAAATTCTCTAAAGTAAAACGTATTTTGCAAATAATTAAGTGAAATTTACAGAAAATGTTATTTAACATTTATTTAGTTCAGTTTTTATAAGTTTCTGTACTTTAGTTCAATGTATAGTACTCACTATTTCTTCATTATTTTCTAGTTTATAACTCTGGTCTTCCAAAACTTATTTCCTAGTTTCTTTATTTGCAATGAATAGGTCATTTTGTCGGGTAGGGTAGATTTACATGTTTAATTATTAAATAAATTTATGCTTTTTGTTATTACTATTATTATTATACTACAATAGGTATAATTTGATAAGTATAAACAATTGGATCACTCAAAAATTACATTTTCACGTACCTAGGTATACGAGTACACAGCCTACTCATGGAAAAGAGTGAAAACAGTATCAGGAATATTTTATGTTCGACATTTTGTGCATTAATAACGTTATTATTATAACAAATAACACCACATAAAACACACAGGATGCTATTCAAAATAAGCAAGTTATGGTAGTACGAAATGTAAAAAATAAACATATCGAAAAAAAATAAACAAACGTAAATAAAGAAATAAACGATATGAGAAATAATTACAATTACACATTAGTAATGATGATAGACACCCTTACAACGAGTGTTGACAATTATTTTATTTATAATGTATTTCGTTTATTAGATTCATGGCCTTCTTAAAAGAAACAAACAAATGTAATTGTCTGGGTTATTTATGAACCGATTTTAAATCTGAAAAAAGCTTTATAAAGGGAAATTAAATATTCATCAGAAAAATCACCTAAATATACAGGGTGCTATTTAAAATAAGAAAGTTGGAGTCACTTCCGGTTAAACCGGAAGTGACTTTTTTTGGCGCGGGTGGATCAAAAAATTACAATTTTTGTCTTGATTCATACAAATTTCAAATTTATATCTCAAAAATTGTAGAAAAATTTGGGGGGTTCCCTAGTCCCTGGGCCACCCGGTATATACAGATATACATATATACATACATACTCACATATACACATATCCATATACTTATCTATAATTAACATATGCAAATTTATTATACATACATATCTATAACTAGCACATGCAAATTTTTAAAAAAAAAAATTTAGTTTTACGATTTTTTAACTGTGACTACATTGCAGAAGAAAATATCAAGAGTATGTTGGTGTTCATTATAATCATTGCACATTTGATATAAAGGAGAAAATTTACCAATATTTGTACGAGGTATACTCAAAGTAAAGGTCATGTGTTGCCTTGCGGTTACTCTGGGAACACGAAAATTTTACGTTTCTAATGTATCGGGACAGTCATTGTCATTAGTTATTATTTTGTTCAAGAAGGTTAACTGATATTTCACCCGTCTGTTCTCGAGGATATCTAAAGAAAATCTTTACAGCATATATGCATTTGGATATCCAATTGTTGGCTATACTCCATCCTCTCTAAAACAAGCATGTTTTAAAAATTTCCGCTGTACCTTTTCAATACTGTTAACATGTATGTAATAATAAGGACACCAAATAATAGCTGCATATTCGAGCTTAGATCGCACAAAAGTGTTATAAAGCAATTTCAGCGTATCTGCATTATTAAACTCACGGGAGTTTCTTATAATAAAGCCTAACATTTTAAAACTCTCTGATGTTATGCTATTAACATGATTTATAAAAGATGTTTTGCTATCAAATATTATATCTAAGTCTCGAAAGACAGTAGGCCTTGCAATTACGATATTATTAAGAATATAGTCAAAATTTAGTGCCTGCACTTTATTAGAAAATGTCATAACATTGCACTTTGTGATGTTTAATGGTAATTTATTTTTAATGCGCCAAATATTAAGGTTTTCCCAATCTTTCTGCAGAGTAGAACAATTTTCAATATTTTTAATAATAGAATAAATCTTTAAATCATCCACATATTATAAATATTTACAATTTAAATTAGATATGTCATTTATAAAGATATTAGAAAGTAAGGGTCCTAAATTCGAGCCATAAAACTGGCAATACTGCGGTACTGTCTTCGCTTTCATTGGCTGCTTGTGTTTGGCGCCAAACCTAGTCGAATGACGTCATAAGACTAAAATTCTAAAACATTTTATTTTTTAACCTCTTTCCAGGGTCAAAAAAATCCGAAAAAGATTCTGTGAGCTTATGTTTATAAATATTATCGAATAAGTAAGTAACATAAATATGTGGGAAATGCCCATTAGACTTGAACGAGACCGCCAGAACTGTGCACCTTCGACGGTTGTGGTCTAAGCTAAGCTAGGTCACGTCGCGTTCTCAGGAGATTCTCGAGAAAGTTTATGAAGTGCGCACATTGTGATCGAACCTATAACACGACCGCTTAATGTGATCAAACACATTTGGACGCACTGTGACCGCGAATTGCAAGCGCTTTTCTTCTTTTACGAAGAGAGCGCATTGAGATCGAACGTAGAACATGACCGCCTAATGAAAACGAACATATTTGAAAGCACATTGAATTCATTCATCTTGAGCGCCAATGGAACTAGAACGGGTCGATCTGCGCTGGGATCGCGAGTCACAAGTGGGTTTCTTCCTTAGATGTTCGAAAACAATACCATTTTGCTGCAAACAAGGCGGTTAATCAAAGTTCCTCTGCATCTGCTTAAAATAATGTGGTTTTTGTTAATTGATCTACTTTTCCTTGAATTTTTAATTTCATAACCTCAATATTTTGTAATCTATTTGCTTGGAAAATGTTCGTTTACAAAAACTGTTATTCTATTTGAGTTGTGTATAGACGCAACATCACGTTGTGGATAGGAAGGGTTTAACTAATGCCGCCTAGGAGTCCAGATCTAACCTTGTTAGATTACTTTGAAAACTAAGTTTATTAAAATAGATCACAAAATATTGATGATATTATATTAATAATTCAACAATTAATAGACTTAATTAACAACAACCTCATTAGTTTAAGCAGAAAAAATTTGATCAAACGCCTTCGCCTTTGTTTGCAGAAAAATGGTAATTTTTTTTAAACATTTTGTTGTAAATAAGATATATAGAATTCCTTTGATTTTTTTAAGTAAATAAAATATTTAAATATTTTTATTTGTTTTTGTATATGACTTAGTTTTAAAAGTTGTATTTGTGTTATTTTAAATTTATCTGACAGATCCTTTGAAGGAAAAACAAGCGCAGAGGCTTATTTTTCAGTATTATTATACAGAAACATCTTTAAATCACAGTTTTATAAACCAGCGCATTCGCCAAATTTTAGAAATTATCACCAAAAATATTTTTTTAAATTAATTGAAATAAATGTTCCAATTCACTGATAATACAAATAGATAGGCAACATATAATTTGCTTCATGTGTACTCTAGTAAGTTGTATCAATTACACAGGCACACTAAAAAGTTTTGCACTATCCAACAGACTACTATATCTATACGTATTTTGGGGTGCTGAAACCGAATCAGAGGTCAGAATTGACCCATTACGTCAAGATTTTGACATAATCCGCAAAACAGGTAAAAAACAGCCAAAACTGGGGTTAAAATTAAATTAAAAGTCTAAACGAGCGAACCACTTTACCTATTAGGATTTTGGTGCACTGAATCCGAATTCGAGGTCAGCATTGACCCATCACGTTAGAATTTTTACATAACCTCAAAAAAATCTTTACAAAGTCCATTACGATCTTCTATTGTAGCGTAACCTCTTACTTTCGAAAGTCTGGTGTAATGACATTCTTTTTTCTCTGCTTTGAATTTCATTTCAACATCCAACAGCAGTCTGTCATCATATCCTATCTTATCCTATCTTCCTTGATGTCGACGCTTTATATCGCAAATATCTTGGTGAAACCGTTCCCTTTGCTCTTCACTATAATCTCCTAGATTCTCAGGAAAGAAATTTATATGAGAGTGCAAGGAGTGCAATTTCATGTTAATTAGGCAACCCAGGTTCTCTAAATTCTTAAGAATTTAGAGAACCTGGGTTACCAGATGGACCTAAAATTGCAGAGTAAGGAAACAACTACTCAGCGAACACGAGCCCTGACCTGCATTAAATCAAACCTGCAAGTCCTGTTTGGTAGCTAAAATCATTTGTTAATTCCTCACTAGACATAGACCGGTTTCGAACTTGTTATGTTCTCGTCAGTATGCCATAAGTAGTGGAAAAGACAAATAATAATAGTAAACCAGGCTAGCCTTAAGCAAGACAGACATAGTGTGTGATAAGTGGATCCCTCTGGTGGTCAGTGTTACTATCCGTCAGACATCATTAATGTCTTAGTGACTGATAGCGACCCTCAAAGCAGGTACCAAGAGCTGTGACCTCTAACCCTGGTGGGCTAAACTATACACTGTGTCCAAGATAAGAATGCAAAGCATGGGCATCTTGGAAATGGTAGGAAATACGAATTCAGTTAAATGGGGAAAAAATTTCGTAATTAGGATACTATCACAATGGTCTTAACCAATGTAAAAAATTATTTTTCGTTTTTGATTTATTTCGAAAAAAGTAAATTTTTGAAATTCGCTTTTAATTTTTTTTCACGTTATTATCAAAAATATGAAAAAACAAACAAAACATCCTCATTGTACTTTCTAATGAACTTTAACGTGACAATGATATTTTCGCCCTCCGACGTTTCGTGATCGTAGAACCATCATCAACTTCTTTTTTTAAATACGGACCTGGATTTTTTTTACGGATTTTGAATGTATTCTTCATTCTAAATTCACCTATGTAATATACATAGAGCTTACAACATATGTTTTTAAATCAAGTTTTTAGCTCATAGATCATACAACTCGAGATATTGAATTCGGACGCACAATTGCCCCACTCTGTATAATACACCTAATGAACTTGTCTAGTAAAACTGCTAGCACGAAATGAAGCGTTTACATTAGTTGCATTCTGTGTTTGTTTTGTTTCGATTACTGCACATATGATATAAATTTGACCTGGTTTATAATAATTAAACAAATATGTTAAAAATGGTGAATAATATGAATGAAGAAGAAAAAAATGTATGTTTAATAGACTAAACAATGATCATCCTAATAATCGGTGTAATTGGAGGTTTAATGCAAAATATTTTTAAGCAGTAGTAGTAGTAGTAGTATTAAAATATTTTGAGATTAGGTATAATCGTTTTTTTTTTTCAAATGAAAATAAAAAATCGTTATTTGCATGCTTTTCTAAATAACTATTTGACCATATATCCATAAGTTAGAAATCAATGTCCAGATCGTCGGAATTAACACCATCTTTTACTTTTGGGATTATATCAAACAAGAACTTTATTCGAAACCGTTACCCAAGTTCAGAAAAATAAGATTAGAACGGTCATAAAATCAAGATCATTAGAGAAAGTTAGGAGCAGTTTTCCGAATTCTGAAAAAGAATCGACTTGTACGTTTACAAGAGCGATGACTTGATAGAATAATGTTTTTGTTACCATTTGTTTTTTTGTTCATCGGATTGTGCTGTTATAATGATATAATAAAAAGTTCGGATGTTGTTTGTTTTTTCTTCAAACCAAATATCGAATTTCATTAAAACTAGTAATAAAATCAAAGCAGGCCAAATTGATAGAACATTTGAATTCCGTATATCTTTTCATTGTAAGCAACTTTTTTCCATGATGTTTTTATCGAAAATTAATACAATCTTAATTTGAGAACAAACAAAGATAGTTTCCAGAATATGAACATCCAACTCAAAAATACACCTATTTTGACAATAATCCGTGGATACACTGTATATAGAAAGTTTTTTGGAAAATCTCAGGGAAAATAAACGATGACACATACTTCACTTCATGTAAATTTAAAAATAATATTACAGTTTAAAATTACTAGTGATTCATGAAATATGTACTATATTTACGATTCTTTAAAAGACACATGTTCCTTCAATTACAATTATACTTGATTAATTTTGAATTATATGTTATGACAAAATTATCAATACAATGAGAATCGAGACAAATTATTATAAATTACCAAGCAGTAACTTCAACATCGAGTCTCTTTCAATTTCTATAACCCAACCAGCGAACGAACTTTCAAAGTCAATTAGACATAAATGATAGATATGCTGTCATTATTATTAACGGATAGGTTTTGATAAAGCAATTGGCTTTGTAACTCATACATTAATTAATGTCCAATTTTCAGTTATCAAATTAATAATTTTGTGTAGTATCTACGCATATTTCAAATTCGTTTTAATTTAAACTTTGTGAAAGTATTCTAATTGACATCCTATATTTTAACCTAACAAATAATCCTTAACATAATATTTAATGTTGTGATTTGCTTTATTACGTTTCTTTTGCGTTACATTATGAGTAATGTTATCTATAGGTAACATGAATATTATGAGTAAACTCTATTGAGCAGTTTACATATTAATTTATCTCCTGATTATTCCTTATTGTAAAACGCAAAATATCTGAAAAACGTAAACAGAGGAAATTTCCCATAAAAGATTTGTTTAAAAAATATGTAGAGCCTGAATTGGCTAAAATACATTTATCATTATACAGGGTGTCCCACTTAAAACTCCCGGGGCCATTTTTTTCGAAAACTGAAAGAGATGTCAGAATTCCGTAAAAGGCATGCACTAGAAGATATAGATGATTTCAGGTATGAGTAAAAAGGGTTTTTCTCCACATTGAGGTATATATGGCATTATGATGCAAAGGAACTACTCGAAACCAGAAATATTCAAAAGAGGCGCACGTGACAGGACATTAAATTCTAAGCAACTCTTATAAAGCGCATAATTTTCGAAAAATCACTGATTTTCAAGATATTTGAACAAATATAATTTTTTAACACATCACAGTCCTAATGCTAATTATTTGGTATCATCCTTGAGTCCCCACTTAAATTTCCAAGTTCCACATTAGAATCATAGGACGTACCCCTATCTTTAGAGCGCATCAGAGTCGTATGAAACACATATGGATTGTACTCATTTGGAAATAGCGTTTGTATGCAGTTATATATTTGTAAGATTCTGTAACAGTTGTGTGTTTATAACCTCAAATAAGTTGACTGTGTATCACTGTTGTCAATTTAGTTCCATGTCGTGGCAAAATAAACGTAAACTAACACAAGCAGAGCTAGAAGAAGAGGCCAATAATTTGTCAGATGTGAATTATGTATCTGATTTGGATTACGATTCAGATGATAGTTCTATCGAACATAAATAAAATGAGGACGAGTAAGAAGGTTGCTAGGGAGAAAGCTATTGTAAATACAGTGATGAAGAGAGTGCTGATAGACATAATAATGATGAGGAGGATTAAGAGGATAATATAATATATAATAATAATAATGTTTATTTACACATCTCAATATAACATTTTTAATACATTGTTTAGCACGACATGTTAAATTGTACAAGGGAAAAAGAAATTCAAAATGCCGAAAAAAAAATAACAAAATAAGAACTATCTAACAATTCTTATTAGAGTGTAAATAATAAGCTCACAAAAACAATGGATGTCTGTGGTAAGCTTGTACGTCCCGCGAACATCTGAAGTAAAGCATTACTCTTAAAAGTAAGGATCTTGTAGGGAGACAAGAATTACATCATATTTGCAAGTAAAAAATGTAATAGACATATTTCTTCTAAACATGATTAGATCTAATATAAAAAAAGATTATGAAAATAAAGGCACAATTGAAGAAAAATTAAGAAAGAAAAATCTGTATTAAAAGGGCTGTAGGTAAGTTACCAGATACTTAAGTATATTTAAGAGTAGATGAATGGAGAATTTAATGAGATACCTAATAAATAGTTAAACTGGTAAAATCTATTTATTTCAATTATATTTAGTTAAATTATATAAGTCTCAGGTTAATTAATTGATAGAAAAAGGTGCGAGGCTTTGAAAGCATCCATTTTTTAAGAATTTCTTAAACGTTGTTAACGTGTATTTATTTTTTTTTAGATCACATGATACATGGTTATTTACACGAGGACTTAGGACATAGGAAGATCTTTGTACAATAGTTTTTCAAGCAAAAGGTACTGCAATTGCCATTTCTTTATACCTGGTCTGATGATTATGTAAAATACCACTTTTACTAGTATTCTTTTTTTGTTCCAGGATTAATCCCGCGCAAAGCAGTTGTCTAACATCAAGAACATTAGCAAGGTTATAGAGATCATGACTGGGGTAGGTTATTTTTTATCATACATAATTTTCAGAATCCATTTTTGTATTATTTCTAGCTTATTTATAATGTAGTTATAAGCTCCTCTCCATGCAACAATACCATACCTTAATTGAGACTCCACCAGTGCATAGTAAATAATTAAAAGTTGTTTTTTATTTAAAACTTGTTTCAAATATTTAAATTTAGTCAGTAAACCTCAGATTTTTATTACTAGTTCATTTATATGTACATCCCATTTCAGCATGCTGTCAAAATATAATCCTAAATATTTTATACTACGCGCAGGCGGAATCTCAATTATAGTCCGTCGCAATCAATTTGTAAAGATGTTAAATTAGGTAGGTTATTTTTACTTGGCACACACGGCAGGAAATTAGTTTTATAGCTTGAGTCAAACCAGTTCTTAATATATCTAAAGTCTCTTTCTGCATCATTTTTGCGAGATTCCCAACTATCTGCAGAATAAAAAACAGCTGTGTCATCTGCAAAACCAATAATAGGACTGGTAGTAGACAGTGAGAATAAATTGTTCATATAAATATTAAAAAGGAGTGGTTCAAGCACAGTTCCTTGCGGAACACCATATTGAGCAGTCTTAAAATCACTTGACGCATTGCCTATGGTAACATACTGTTTTCTATCTGAGATATAGCTGGTTAAAAGTTTAAAATATTGCCACGAAAACCAAGATTTTCAAGAGTTGTCAATAATTTTGTGTGACTGACAGTGTCAAAAGCTTTTGCTAGATCTAGAAAGATGCAATGAACCAGTTTACTGTCATTAAACGCCTTGTGAATATTTGTTGTTAAGTGGCCTATTGTGTCTTGTGTAGATCTAGATTCTCTGAAACCAAATTCGAAGGGAGATAATACGTTGTTTTTGTCTAGGTAATTAATTATTCTCTTTTTAATTGCAGTTTCAAGAATTTTTGCTAAATTTGATATAAAGGATATTGGCCTATAACTAGCACAATCAAGTTTATCCCCCGTCTTGTATATTTGCAGAAAATCATTAATTTCTTATGTTATTCATTAGATATTTTTTTCCTCTAGACTCTAAGCAATAATTAATAGTTACTCCTACGTTCATCTCAAAATATCGCTATAACATACACATACTTATACGAGCCATATGTGGTTCGAGGACGTGTCAGTGAGCACGGTACGGTGGAGGACTGTGAACGTGTTTAGCAACAAAAATCGCAATAATTTTTTAAAACAAATTTTAGACGACAGGTCCTTTGAAACAAACGTCATGAAACTTCCGGTTTGACCGGATATTATATTAATGTTCATTTTTTAATCAAACTACATTTTCTTGAAAAATTAAGGAAAATATTACTTTGAGTATATTTTTACATGTAACCTTTATCTACAACTGGTATCAACGAAGTTCATAAGACAATTAGATAATTCATTTTTACTTGATTTATTTCAACTAAAACAAAGGTGGTTGTAACTGTTGTTTGAAAATAAAGATTAACTTTGTCGATATCAATTTTAGGCAAACGCTCAAAGTAATATTTTCTCTCATTTTTCATGAAAATGTACAGTATCTGATTCAAAAATGAACATTAATGTAATTTCCGGTCAAACTTGAAGTTGAACTGCATTTATTTAATTACTATCTAAATCAGTCTGATTTACTATGAAAAACTTACCAAAGGACTTACCGCCTAAAATTTATTTTAAAAAAAGTCGATTTTTGTCGATATGACATAACCAAATAATCATTTAAAACTAACCATAATAACGCTTCAACGTGGATTTACAAAAGGGAGATCTACCACAATAAACATATTTTGCAGAACACAATTTTTGACACAATCATTGGGCGCAGGGGTCCAAGACGTTAATTATACAGAAGTTTCCAGAGGATTTGACAATTCAGATCAGAAATTTTATTGCACAAACTGGATTTAAATGGTTTCTCTAATCAATTGCTGCAATTCTTTAAGTCATCGTTATATGGTAGGACTCATTTTGTATAATATAATAATTTTAATTCTCATGAGATAATTGTCGAATCTGGAGTCCTGCAAGGATAAGCATTAGGGCCCCTATTTTTCAATATATTTGTAAATAATATTAATAAAAATCTTGATTGTAACAGTCTACTGCAGGGTGTTTCAGGATTAACTGGACAAACTTAAAATCTGAATTCAGGACCTCAAAATAAGAAAATAGTTTCCTATGGAGGTGTGTCCGGAAACGTTTCATTAAAGAGTTACACTCCTACAAAAATGGAGGTTACAATTGGGTCTTTAATTTTTCTTTTCAAAATTAGAAAAAGATAAAAAATATATTTTGGTAGAGATTTTCTACTAATGGAAATGTTTCTAAAGGATATTTCTTCATTTTCGTTAAAAAGTTCTAATAAAAAAATAAAATAGGCGTTGCTGATTTCACCCATTTTACCGATAAGAGATGACTGAAAAAATATTCTTTAAAAACCTTCCCTTTAGTAGAAAATTTGGTCGTTTACCACGTAACACTCTAAAATGTAATATCCTTACTTTAACCAAAAGTTCTGAGAAAATTGTATTCACACGTTTTAAGATTTAACTGTGTGGTCTATAATAGCGTGTTACCTTTTATCTCTGACATTAATTACATAATCCAATAATCGTATAAAACACTAGGCTTTACATGCAGAACCAGTCGAAATTTTACAGGCACAGACCCAATAAAATTGCTCATGAATACGTTTGTAAGATCTAAATTAAAATATGCTTGTGTAATTTGGAGCCCAGGATAAAAGTTTACGTGAATAGAAAAATATAAAAAATATATAGATGCTTAATGAAATTTCATATCTTCAAAACTGATCGTTATTATCCGCTTGGGAACACCATATTACCAACTATTGGAAAATGTTCTCTTAAGTCTTTGGAACTGGATTAAATTTTTGCATGTGTATTTTACTTCTTCACCCCACAAAGTGAGGAAGTTATGTATTCGTGAAAAAATTTTTGAAAATTTTTATTGCATTTCTGGACGAATATCGACGAATTATAATGATACACGAAATTTCAGACAGAAAATGTTTTCTGTCTGTATGTCTGTGTGGCTGTGTTCGCGATAGCACCTACAGTTTTTGAGGTAAAGCTTTCAAATTTGGTACACACATTCTAGAGGTCAAGGAAGAAATTGAGTTCGTTGATGAGCAAAATCGGTCCCAACGTCTAAAAAAAATATTACTGACATTCCACCAATGTGACTTTTTTTGAAACGTCAAAATGTGACTTTTTTAAAACGTAAAAAAAAGTGATTTTTTGAAACGTCAAAGTGATTTTTTTGAAACGTCAAAGTGACTTTTTTGAAACGTCAAAAATTACTTTTATTATAAACTTTACCATACGTCGAGTTTTACTACGGTGGGGAAGTTCTGATCCAAGTAATTGACAGCGGTTTTTCCTTTTAATATCATCAACAGTAAAATAGACTGTCCAAAGATTTTAAACTAAATTAATTTCAGAGTTTTGTCTCTATAAACTCGCAACCTTGCAATTTTTTATATACCCCGTGTTCGTACGAACGTTATGGACTATTAAAAATATGGCAGAATTTTGGTAATGGATATATTTCACACCAATTGCTAGGGCATTAGACTAAAACTAAGGTTCTTCTTACCTTTTTATTATAGTTATTGCATTTCATAAGTATGGCGTCTTAATAATTAGTACGACATTACGACAAACATTATAATTATTATGATGTTTGTTATACATATTTTGCTTAGTTCATGCTCTATAACCGATTTTTTTTAATTTGTAGGGCAGTGTATGTAAATAAATAAATAAAAAATAACTAGGGACACGTTAATAAGAAAGCTGGCAGAAATGTGCGGTGGGACATAGGCTTACGATCATAATAAGCGTAATAAAAGAAATTAACTAGTAACAATAGCAATAAACTGTTACAATTTATAACAATGTATGCACAACTTACCCTCTTAACTAACTTAATGAAGTAGTTTGGTTATCACAAACTGGAGGAGACCTGTAAAAACTTTTTTAGCATCATTTATGTTTCTGTGGTTGTCTCCGTGAGTGATGTTCGCTGTGGTGAAAAAATATGCTTATATTTCGAGAATGACTGTTCGACATCTATTGATGTAATACAGGCGTACTTAAAATAGTCTTTAAACGCACTTAACGAATCTGGAGATACACCATCAGTACAATCACAAATTTGTCTTAAACTGGTAAAAGGGGTGTCTTGCCTTAACACAAGTGAGAAATTTTCTCTAACGCGCTCATTTCTTGCGTCACCTTAAGAGTGTAGTAGTCATTTTACTTCGTCCACTATTTGCAGTAGCTCCACTAATGACAACGCACTGTTTTGTACGTTTTTATGGCGTCATGTAATCTTTTATAGTTCTTGTAAATAGTTTTTAAAGCTGTATCAACGGAAGTATTTTCGAATTTTGTCTGGCTTTTCTTAATAGCTGCAGCCTCGTCAGGATTGAATTGTAGTATTACGGCTTTTATTTGTTATAAATATTCAGCATAATAAAAAACTGCCTTCAACCATATTCCCCAACCTGTAAGAATCGGCTCTGGTGGTTCAGAAATACCAGGACACTTGCTGTGAAATGTGAGAAGACGTTTAGGAGATTTAAGAAACACTTTTTTTGTACTTGCTATTACTGCATCTATCTCTGGAAAACATTGTCGAATAGTTTCTGCCACGAGATGTGTATCATGCACTTTACACGTAATATGTACCAACCTACAACCGTGCTCTTTAAGAGAGTGGTCTACCAAACGCACTGTCACTGCACCAGTGGTCAAAAACTTCAACACTTGACTTGTTGACAGGTCAAATTTTTCTAATATCTCCAGCACCACTCGCGTAATTGCTTTGCCTGTACAGTCAGTTAGTCTCTTACTAGCCAGCAACAGTGGAAATGTCGTATTAAGAGGGTCCAGTACACGTACTATAACATTTACAATATAATTTTTTTTACAATATGTCGTCTCGTCAACTCATAACCACAGCTGTGTATTTTTTAATACACATTTGATCTTATTTACAATATCCTCGAGTACAGTTGGTATATAGTTACGCAACGTTGCGTGAATTGGTAACTTCACCTGGGCATTGTATTTATTTCAGAACTCCCGAAATGGTTGTTTATCGAGTATGTGCAGCGATACATCACAGGCAATCAGCATTAACAGTAAATCGAACATAAACTGTGTTGCCGAGGCATGCCATTTTTTTAGTTATATGGTGCACAGTATTTACAGTAGGGGTTAGGACGACTGTGGGGGGGTCTCAGGCATTTGCTCCCGCCCCTCTCCCCATCACTATCTATATGGCCACGCCCATTTTAGGCATATCTGTTATCCTACTATTTTCTACCCTAGACACACCTGTCATTTTCTATTTTAGACATGTGTATTTTCTATTTGTCTCAGAACTTCAGGTCTGTCTCACACACCCCACAAATTATTGTAGTTTCTTATAGGATAAATCTGGGAATTCACAGATAAATTTATTCACTTTGTCAGCAAATGGCCGTTTTCTACCCTTGGGCAGGTCAAACATACTTTATTATCAAATTAATATCAACAATAAAATACAACAAACAAAATTATCAAAATGCAACAACATACAATACAATGGGGAGGAATAAATTAACACGTAATTACCACAACACATAACAATGGACTAAAATGAGCAGCAATAGAGTCTCGCGCTCCTTTCGGTATTTGGTATCTGTCCGCAGGTCGTTGCCCCTAAACACCTGGTGTCGCGCCATTGAACCGCCGCACAACTTGCCAGCTTATAGGTTATTTGGCAAGACAATACCATCTTGGGTTTCACTGGCTGCTTGCGGTTCGGCCCGGACTAAAGTAATTATTGTTACCCCTTTACTGGGCTCAGAACATTCAACCAAAATTTAGTGAGCTTATGTTCTCAAATACTATGTGATAAGCAAATTAGTGTAATGTGAGAAATGCCCATGCTACACAAAACTAAAAGAAGATAAAAAATATTTGAGTCTAAATTAAATTTTCTAATTTTCCGCCAGTTTTTATTTACATTTGAATTGTTATATTTAGCTAGAGTTAAGATTATGACCAAGTATATAAACATATACGAAATAGAGAAATATATTATAGAGCAATGCATCAAGCAAAATAGTCTAGATTCATATTTCATTAGTGGAAAAATATGTTTCGTAGGTAGGTTAATCCCATATGAGTAATTATTCATGATAAAGCAAACAGAAAAATTCTCATAAAATTCCTTTTATTAGTGTGACCGGTTTCGTGAACAAGTAAATTGAAGATGTGAAGTAATTTACTTGTTCACGAAACCGGTCACACTAATAAAAGGAATTTTATCAGAATTTTTCTGTTTGATTTATCATGAAAAATATGTTTGTTGTCTGACTTTCCATTAAAATCACTTAGGCTGTTAAATTACACCCAGTTTTGATCAGATTTCGAGTATTCCTTGACTTTCGCGAACAATTTTGTTCATCCAAAGAAAGAGATCGTATGTGTGGATAAAAATGAACTACATAAGATCATTACGTAGTGAAATTCAAATGCAAATGCAACACGTAAAAACAAGCAATTTGAAGTAACTCTAAACAACATTTCTTGACAAAATTTTTGATAAAGAAATGCCTAATATCATTTTGAGGAATATTTGAGATAAGCTCATCAGTGTTAACACACAGAACCTACAGTTTTACACTATACCTCATCAACTTGGTCCCACTCGGATGTCAACTTGGGTCGTTTGGGTAGAAGGACACGCCTCTGTCTGTTACACCACCAAGATGATTATGTGTTTCTTTATAATGAAGATTTGTATTTATAGTTCCATACAGTATCAAGCATTTAAGATATAATTACTTGGAACAATGTAAATCATAGCATACTTAAAAATGTTATTTTGTTAAATTCAAATATAATCAACACATAAATCAGCTTAAATTTTCTTTTAAATTAAATTCTAAAAATAAAAACAGATTTTAATCTAAATTTAACTGCGAGATTAATTTCCTCTTTATTATTGGATTTTCCTTACGGAGTATATTTCTTTTTTAATCTCGTGATAATACTGATACGTGATTAATTTTCACATTTTCAATAATGTTACTGAGATGCTAATATCTATTTTCTTAGTTCTATTGTAGTTTGTATTATATAGCATAAAATTTGATATAATTATATATCTATAATACACAATTTATGTGCAGTTTATTTATTAATCACTCTAAAGTCTAATTTAATTTCCTGCAATATATTTTTCTCCTAATTGAACATGTAAAAATCTAAAGCGCATTCGACACTTTGTTTCGATAAACACCAAATTTCAATTAGGTACTATAGTCGACACGCATTTCAGCAATGAAGTTTGTGTCACCGAGGGAAAAAAATAGGTTGGCTATTGAACACTATTCCTACTATGTTTATATTTTATGATTTCTAGATTCATAATGATATCTAGTTCGTAATGTTCGCAATAGTTAAAAATTGTATTTTTTTCTTACCACCTAACAATCTGCAAATCGTCTGACATTTTACTCTCCAGTATAATAATTGTGCTTCTTGTAGCAGTTATAGGTATTTTATCTGACAATTCTAGGATTTTATTGAAGGCATTAACCTTTAAAATTCATCTTTTCTGTTTACTTGTTGATAGTACCTAATCTATAAATTATTCTCAGTTGTTTTGTGTCATAACTGGTCATCAGTTCTTTAAAATTTGAGATGAGGCATATGGTCTTTATGTCTAGTGAAAATTGATCATCACGATTTTATAGTATAAATTTGATTAAAGTTTTTGCAGCTAATAATCTTCGACAGTATATTTATTCCATTACAACCCCTTTTTTTACACAATAATTTGTAATTTGATTCCATTAACGAGTAATTTTTCTGTTTCAATATCTTGTAGGTACTTTTTACAGGATTTTGAATATAAAAATTTGATAAATAGAAATCTGCATGCGTTTCAACTAAACCTGTATTCTAAGAGATTTTTGCAGATTTTCTACATAATTGAGATGTAACTGAAAATCAGATTTATCTGTAATCAAAATAGGCAGTCAAGAGATATTGGTAAGTAGCTCGTGAGGTTTGATGAAGGCTTTTCAATTTAACATCTGTTTCTATTAAGTTTCTTCCAATTTTAGTTTTATTCATATATGATGCTTTATTTAGGCATTCTTTCTGTTTTTCTTTTTTTAACTATAAAAAGTTTTCCATCGTTTTGCCAGGCACCTTAATTACTTCAGTGTCTCTAGTCTATTCTCTACAATTCAGCATTTGACTTTGGAATAGTGCCAGAGTAATAGCCAATAATGGTTAAGTTGGCGTTTACTAATCAAAATATGATTCTACCAAATATGAAAGTTTTCTTGTACATTTTTATATTAATAAAACTAACATAAAACGTTCGACGACCAGTAAAAGTGAAATGGTATCCAAAAAAAAAAAAGTATATAAAAAAGTTCATGCGTTCTGTGGAAGCAAAGACTAAAAGTTTGTTTTATTCTAGAATGATGTACGTTTCTCGTATTAACACTCTATAGAAATCGGGAAAATTAAGTCATTAAGTGGGTTGTTTTGGTTTCAGCAAGAAGCACTAATATCTCTCAAGGGAATTTGTAATATTACGCCGCCGCGCCGCGACGAGGCTAAAGCAGAGCACGTTAGATACCTAGTCGAGAAAGTAACTACCACCTATATTCACGACATTTAGCTTCGCTTATTTTAGATAAACTGCTCGTAAAAAGAAAATGCAGCGGAAATTTATGTTTTTGGGATTTAGGGTTACCATTGTTGTTTAGAACTTTATTTCCTTGATTGTCCACACAGAATGGTGGAAATTTTAAGTGAATGCTAAAAAGGTTTAGTTGGTAAATATTTTGTAAAAAAGGAAATGCTTAAACATCGTTCTTACACCCCAGCTAGGGAAATAACTTTGCTCGGATACAATCTTGTAATGAACGCAACAAAATATTTCAGATTTATTTTTCTGATAGTTATAAGTAGGTTAAAATATAGCAGATGTAGAAAAACAAGTAAAAATTCTAGTCGGTATAAGATTTAATTCAACCTCAATACTAAATACTTTCGATATACGGTATACAGAATGTCATGGTCGGGGGCTACTCTAAAATAAGTTATAAACTAGATACATTCTTGAGAAGATAGGATAGGATAAGAAAGGACATCGATAAGGCCCTGTTCTGGTCTCTATTTAATTTTTAATTTTTGATTTTATTAACTTTAAAGAGAAGCAAATATCACAAAAAGACTGTCTTTTAGTGATGGCTGCTAACTTGATCCGTCTCATTCCCATCGCTTGTGAATACCATTTTTGTGAGCGAATTAATCATGTTTGAACATCATATTCGCTAATGCAGTCAGTTTTTAGACAACAAGAGCTAAGAGTACGTACTGTTTAAAGCGTTCGGTCAACTACGCAAGTTGTTACATTGTATTGTTATCTGAAAACTAACTGTAACTTTGTCCTTTTTATATAGTAATAAAGAGTAAGTTCTTTATGTGATGAATAAAGCTGCAAATCGTTTCTGTGTATCATGGTCGCAGAGTACAGATGTACTTACTGTCGCCGGCATTCACCTTGACTGCAAAACTCTTTCTCCAGTCCAGTCTATTATTAGCTTTCGAGTTGTGTACACGTTAAGTCACTTGAGCGTATTGCATATTGTTTTTGTGTTTTTATTTTATTTGTTGTACTGTATTGTTGATATTAATTTAATAATAAAGCATGGCAGACTTACGCAGGGATAGAAAACGGCCATTTGCTGAGAAAGGGAATAAATTCATAGGTGAATTCCCGGATTAATTTTACGATGGTGCTAAAATAATTTGTAAAGTGTGCGTGAAAGATTTGATGTGCTGGGATAAACGTGATTGTGGACTTCACGTAAATAGTGTACACCATAAAAATAAAAAAAATGGCGTGCCTTCGACAACACAGTTTATGTTTGATTTACTATTAATGCTAATTGCCTGTGATGTTCAACTGCACATACTCGATAAACAACCATATTGAGAGTTCTGGAATAAATACAATGCCTAGGTGAAGTTACCAAGTCGCACAACATTATGTAACTATCTACCAACTGTACACGTAGACATGGTAAATAAGATTAAATGTGAATTAAAAAATACACGGCTGTGGTTATCTGTTGGTGAGACATTTGTAAAAAAAATTCTAATTTAAAGTTGTCATAGTACGAGTACTGGACCCTCTTAAACCGACAGTTCCACTGTTACTAGCTAGCAAAAGACTAAGTCAGTGTACTAGCGAAACAATTACCAGGGTGGTTCTGGAAACGTTAGAGAAATTTAAACTGTCAAAATGTCAAGTGTTGATGTTTGTGACTGATGGCGCCGAGACAATGCGTTCGGTAGGCCGTTCCTTGCATGAACAAAGTTGTACGTTTATACATGTTACGTGTAAAGTGCATACTTTGCATCTTGTGGCAGAAACTATTCGAAAAGGTTTTCCAGAGGTGGATGCATTAATAGCAAGTACAAAAAGGTATTTCTTAAATCTCCTAAACGTCTCCGTGCATTTCATAGCAAGTGTCCCAGTATTCCTGAACCACCCACAGCCGATTCTTACACGTTGGGGAACATGGCTGCAGGCAGCTTTTTATTATGCTGAATATTTCCAACAAATAAAAGCTGTGATACTACAATTCAATCCAGATGAGGCTGCAGCTATTAAGGAAAGCCAGACAAAATTCGAAGATGTTTCCGTTGAAACAGCTTTAAAAAATATTGCGAAGAACTATAAACCATTACATGAAAGCATACAAAAATTAGAAAACAGTGCGTTGTTATTAGCGGAGTCACTGCAAATAATGGACGAAGTAAATCTACTGCTACACACTATAGGTGACGCAACAAATGAGCGCATTAAGGAAAAGTTCGTAAGTGTGTTAAAGACACCGGTTTCATCAAATTAAGACAAATATGTGATGGTGCAGCCCCAGATCCGTTAAGTGCGTTCAAAGACTATTTTACATATGCGTGTATTACATCAGTAGATGTCGAACGGTCGTTTTCAAAATATAAGAATACATTTTCACCAAAGCGAACATCACACATGGAGACAACCATAGAAACATACCTGATGCTGCAAAATGGCTACACATCTTCTCCAATTTGATAAGCTAGCTAGTTCATCAAGCTAGTTAAAAGGGAAAGTTTTACACACATTGTTATAAATTGTAACAGTTTATTGTTTCACCTATTAGTTAATTTCGCGTACGCCACTGTCCTACATTTTTGACAGCCCTAGTGATGAATTTATATTATCGGTAATGATTGCGAGTAAATTGTACAAGACATAAAACCAGGGGCTCATCATATGATAATGATAATATGATGAAATATAGAATGTGATGAAACATGTATGATAAATGAATATTATCTTTTAATTAGCGATTTTGTAGTGTCCAAAATAACAGGAGCAATAAGTATTTGTTTATAAGGTTACAGTCATTTAAGATTTTGTTTTCTTTAGGTGGTCAGCTGTTTATAAAATGAAACTAATACGTAGTGAATACGGTTTTGTCAGTTTCTTAAATAAAGATGGCTAAGTTTAACCCTCAGAAACAGAAATGTTTATCAGAGAACGAATTATATAACATCTTAATGAATAGTGATTAGGGCTAATACAAAAACCGACTTTTGAAGAAACCGGTTTTCGAACTTCGGTATTCCACAAAAAATGACAGTTAAACCAGTTTTAAAATTTTTGCAAATAAAAAATTAAAATGTAATGAAAACAGTAAAAAACTATTCGTATTTATATTAAAATGTTTTAATTTATTTAATATTTATGGAATTACAAAAATATAACAAAATAAATTATAATACTGTATACAAAACTAAATAAATAAAAAAATAAAATAACTAAAATCCGTAAAATTTTTCAATTCCTCTAATGTTTATACACGAGTTATAAGGAAAAATATAGTGTGATATAATAATAATAATAATAATAATAATAATAATAAGTTTATTTACGAAGTGAAAAATATGATATACAACATACATAGTATAATACATACATAGTCTGTAAATAAACTAAATACTTCATATTAGTGCAGACAAGCACTGTGCATGAAGATAATGACATAGACTTAAAGTTTAGTTATAATGTATTGGTAAAACGATATATATGGTTATGTAAAACAATAGATAATTAAATTATCACATAACGTAACATTTTCTAACGTACATAAGTATATGAACAATTAAAAAAAAAAACAATAAATACGTTTACAGTTTAAATATGACACTTGTGTGAAGTAAAATTAAAAAGTAGTAAATAATTAAAATAATAAGCAGATATGTATTTACACATAGCACACGTATAACCTATTTACACACATATATGCACTTATACCTACACATACACATAATCTAGCAATTTGTGGACATAGGAAAGACACAGACATATTTATTTTGATAAGCTAAATGCGAGGCTAGTTGAAAGAAATCGAAACCTAAAATAATCTGTTATGCAGTTGTTTGGGGTTAATTATATTATGGATCACATCCCTGGGTGTTTCTAGAATGTATTGCTTTATTTTCACCTTTGTCCTATTTACAGTAGATGTGTTTTTAATGCTATTCGGCAATGTGTTGTAAGCTCGTGGGCTCAGGTATATGAAACATCTTTGTCCACATGTGGAATTCGTTTTAGGAATTTTTCGGTTATTATTAAGATTTCCTCTTGTTCTTTGCGTACCGCTAATTTCTTGTACATTTGATTGACACTGGTGTAAGACACACTGAAAAAAGAATAGCGACCTAATGTCCATTACACTGGCCTCTTTAAACAGACAATTAGAGGGATAGGTAGGCTCTTTATTTAATATGATTTTTAGTAGTCTTTTTTGTAGCGTATCTAGATATTTTAAATGTGAATCGAGCACCCCTCCCCAACCTAGAATACCATACATTAGGTGGGATTCAACAAGTGAATGGTATATTACTTTAGTTTGTGGGTAACCAAGAATTTCTTTTAAACATTTAAACCTGTATATTAATTTTCTTATTTTCTTTGATACGTAATTAATATGTAGATCCCATTTCATTTTAGAATCTATAATTATACCTAAATATTTAACTTCTTTTGCTGGTGCTATTTTTAATTGATCATTAATAACAAGTTCGTCGAAAGGAGGGGCTGATGTTTCATATAGATAAAAAGGTAAATAATTTGTTTTGGATATATTTAAAGTTAGTAACTTGCTATCGAAATAATCCTTTATGTTTCTTAAGTCTTTCTCAACCTTAATTTTTAGGTATTTCCAGTTGGAGTCTTTATAGAAGAGAGCAGTGTCGTCAGCATAGCTTATTATTGAACCGCATGTTTGCAAATCAAACAAGGAGTTAATATACACAATGAAAAGTATCGGCCCCAGTACCGTCCCCTGTGGTACACCATACTCGACGATAGCAGAGCTGCTTCTTACTGAATTTATTTCAGTGTATTGTACTCTGTTTGTAAGGTAGGACTTTAAGAGATTTAAACTATTATTTCTGAATCCCAAGTTATTTAATGTTGCTAGTAGTTCAGTATGACAAACCGTGTCAAATGCTTTTTTTAAATCAATGAAGACAGCTAGGCTTTTATCTCTGTTGTCTAAGGCGCGGTAAATCTCACTAACAAGATCTGCGATTGCATTTTGAGTACTCTTGCCTTTTCTGAAGCCATATTGTGACCTAGATAACAACTTATATTTTTCGAGGTAACTTATTATTCTAG
Source organism: Rhamnusium bicolor (assembly GCA_029963845.1). Classification (NCBI taxonomy): domain Eukaryota; kingdom Metazoa; phylum Arthropoda; class Insecta; order Coleoptera; family Cerambycidae; genus Rhamnusium; species Rhamnusium bicolor. The sequence goes on along the minus strand of JANEYF010001503.1, from coordinate 142,534 downwards.
ACTTAATGACCTTTTCAAATAGTTTTGCCAAGTTACTAATTAATGAGATAGGTCTATAGTTTGTTACTTCTTCCTTGCAGCCATTTTTAAAAATGGGCTTTATGATAGCTACTTTAAAGGCTGATGGACACTCTCCCACCTCGATGGCTTTATTTATTATGTAGGCTAACGGTATTGCAATATATTCAGATATTTCTTTTAATGTGGTTGATGTAATCCCATCTATTCCCGGCGATTTTTTTTTCTTCAATTCATTGATATTTTTTATAATTTCTTCTGTTGTGGTTGGGTGTAGAAATATTGAATTTATTTGCGCTCTTGTTTCAATTTGTTTATCCGGTTTAGTGATTGTATTCGCTAGTGACTTCCCAATATTACTAAAGAATGTGTTAAACATATTGGCTTTTTCATTGTCATTTTTTATCTTTTCACCTTTATCATTTTTAATTGTGGAAATACTAGATTTAGTTTTGTGTACTCCGCAAAATTCATTAGTGACTTCCCATAAATTTTTTGAGGAAGATTTATTTTCGTCCACCTTGTCTTTAAAATATTTAGTTTTCTCTTTTTTAATTAAGTTGTTTAAATCGTTGCTATATTTTTTGTATGCGTTTTTTAATTCAATGTTATTTGGGTATTTTTTTACTTGATTGTACATACAATCTCTTTCATTTATACATTTAATGAGTTTTTTTGTTATCCATTTTTTCCTTCTTATATTTTTGTGTTTAATTTTGATTATTTTTGTACATGCCTCTACTTCATTTTTTATTATATTAATGAACATATTAGTTGCACTTTCCAGATTTTCAATTTTGAGTAATTCTTCCCATGCTAAGTTTCGAAATGTGTTTTTAAGTTTTGGATAATTAATATACTTAATGTATTTAGGTCGATTTGCTGAAATGGTAAGTTTATTACTCAATATTATTTGTATTGCGATAATATAGTGATCAGTTATATTAGACTTTATTATACAGGGTAACATCTCTTCTGAGGTATCTTTTAAGGTTTTAATGAAAATGTGGTCTATGCAACTTGTACTTCCGTTTACATCTCTTGTTGTGTTATTTATATATGATTTAAAACCATGGGAATACATTATATTCAAGTATTCTAATGAGATATCATCGTTAAATTTATTTATATTGATATTAATATCACCTACTACTATATCATAATTCACTCTACTAATATTGTTTTGTAGGTATTGGTCCAAGGAGGTAATAAATTCTTCAGGACAAGTTGATGGCGGTCTATATATGGTTAATATGCTTATATTATTTTCATTTATATCGAGTACATCGAGTTTTATCATTCTTATCCCGTTGATTGTAATAAAATTATATTCGTAATTTAAGGTTTGTTTTATATATACCATAACACCATCATTTTTATTTATCGCACCCTCATTGTAAATTAGCTGATACCCTTCAATATTGAACATATCTAATTCCTTATCGGTTAGGTCAAAGGTTTCTGTAAAGACAATACATTCAAAACTAAATTCGAATTGTTCCAGAAATATTTTAAATTGATCTATATTTTTTGACACACTGCGTATATTATTGTGAATTATTTTAAAGTTACTTGTACTATTATTTACTTTATATACTTCATTGCACTCACTGCCAGTTGCTAATGAATAAGTTTCGATATTGTCATCGTCATAATCTCGGATATATTGATCCATGTCTCGTAAATTAATTCTTAAGAGATAAATACAGAGAGAAAAAATATAAAGTGAAATTTTAAAAAGAAAAAAGCTAGCTTACATTAGATACTTACAGTATAATGACAAAAACTTAAGTAATATTTACGCAGTATTTACCTAACAATTATGATTTTGCCTTGTCTGCCTTGTTGTGTATTTTGTTCCGTTTTTTTGTTGTGAATTTTGCTGTAGATTTGGCGTTCTGGGTTTTCTTTCTTGTTCCTTGGTACTGCTTGGATGTGGTGTGTTTGTCTCAGATTGTCCTTCCTCTTCTATTTCTAGTTGGATTAATTTCTCTACCGTAAATTCTTCTTTATTAATGTACAATTTGTTATTTTTTATGTTCGCTTGTAGATTTTGATTCCACGCTTTTTTTTGATGCTTTCTTAACAATTTGAAAGCTTCTCTCTCTTCTCTATTTAGTTCTGGTGCTATGTGTATATTAGTCCCTTTCAATGTTTTAGCGTTTTTTAGAACTTCTTGTTTTTTGGTATAGTTTGTAAATTCTAATTTTATGTGTTGTTTATCATTAGGTCCTAAGCAATATATGTTGTTAATATCTCTGTCTTGTATGTCTATTTGTAGGTGGTTTTTTATCATATTTACAGTATCCTGCAATAAATTGTCTGACGGTTCCATCCCGAAGATAACAACATTGTTTTTTCTGTCTTTTTTTTCTAAAAATTTTATTTTATTTTGTAGTGTTTGGTTTTCCTTTTCTAGCTCTTCTATTTTCTCATCAGATTTTATTTGTGCCTTTTTAATCTCTTCTACAATAGTCTGAAATTGGTCTTGTTTCTCCTCTTATGGTTATAAGTTTCTTGTAAATATCTTCCAAAGTTATACTCATAGTTCAATATAACAATAATCACTTTCACAAACGGATGTTCAGTAGTTTCCAACGGTACTATGTATAGATAAAATATTTGCAGGCAATTTCTGTTTATTAAATTAATGTTTATTTTTAACCTGGCACTTTATTACGGTTATCCTTTTCTGGAATTTTACACTAAAATTTTAGGTCGTTTTAAACATTCGGTTAGGAACTAACACAATATTTTTTCAATACACTGTTTAAATCTTTGTCTTTAATTGGCAATTTAGCACCTAAGTTTTTGAAATTTCACTGTGTTTAGAGGAAATTTTTTTTAGGTACGCTCCAGTTTAATTATGGCTCATTTGTTTTTACCGAATATTTTAAAGTATTTCACTGGAGCGACCCTCACACTCGACCACTCTCGACGACGTTTGGATGATAAATATCACCCCTAAATTTGATTATTACAAAAATATAACGTTTTTGTTTCCTGTTATGTTTTCAGATAAAACTAGTTTACGTATTAACATTTTAAAATAAAACAAAATTCACTTTATCATATATCATGTTGTATAAATGTCTGTTTTTCTGTTGTTTGGGAATGTTTCAGTAGGTATTTCCAATTTAATATTATATCTGCATAGAAGCCGTCACTAGAAACCGATACCTCCCCTCCGTTCGTGCTCTAATTATAATAGAAGGCGTTTGTGGATTTTCATCCCAAACATTCTCCTGACTCATGAAGATTATTTTACAGTAAACTTTCACTACAAATTGCTTGTGCCCGAGGCGATTTCAAGTGAAAATGTTAGTTTTTAAATTAATTAATTTCTGCGTATTAATTTTAGTATTTAGTATTTAAAAACTGGTTATAAAATTTTTCAAATTAAAAAAAAAAAAACAGTTTTAAACTCGGGTTTTAAAAACCGACAAACTCTAATAGTGATTGATGAAGACAATTTTGTGGAAATTAATTAATTATAAGAATGACAAATCTGACGATGGCTCCAGTTCTGACGACGAAAATATTGAAAACATTTAGAATGTTATTAGTTGTTAACCTGTTGATGTAGATGTTTGATTAAACCAAACATTTTAATTTTTAATAGTAAAATTTTTTTATTTTTTTGTATTTAAAATAAAGTTTTCACTTAATATAAACTGGATGAGGATGACACCGACAGCTGCTCTGGAGGTTCTGCTAGGCCTGCCAACGCTTCCCTCGTGGATAAAGAGGGAGGCTATGGCGGCCTATTTGAGAATGCGGGATTCTGGGAGCTGGCAGTGTTTAGGCAGAGCTGAAGGTCACGCAGCAATTGCCGGACTGACGGAGAGGGAAATCCCTGTCTCTGTCCTGGAGGTGAGAGAAGCGAAAAATCAGCTAAGGTTGGAAAGGAACTACAGTCTCACTCTTCCCAGTAGGGAGGAGTGGAGCGAAGGAAGAATTGACTTCCGCCCGGACTCTCTGGTGTGTTACACAGACGGATCTCGGGTGGCCACTAGACCGTCCTCCGGGGCGGGAATATATCTGGAAGGCAAAGAAGTACAGGAGAGCTTTGCCCTAGGCTCGTACACCATGATCTTCCAGGCAGAGGTTTACGCCATCCTAGCGGTGGCGGGTAGGGCTGAGGTTAGGAATGGGGCGGAACAGATAATATACATCAGCTCCGATAGCCAGGCTGCTCTAAAAGCGGTGTGCTCCCCCAGGACAAGATCAGCTCCCGTCCAGGAGTGTGGGGATGCCCTAGAAGAGCTGGCTAGGCATAAACAAGTGAGACTGGTATGGGTTCCGGGACATATGGGAGTTCCAGGCAACGATTGGCTAGACTCGGAGCCGAGGAACTCTGTCACGGGCATGAGACTATGTTAGGTATTTTAAGAAGTCAGGTCACAACGGCCCTCAATGAGTGGGCCCACGAGACACTGAAGATGCACTGGAGGACAAACAGGGCCTGCAGGTAAATCTGAGATTTTGTGACGGGGCCGAACAAATCAAGATCGGCCTGGTTGCTGGGACGGAGTCGGAAAACTCTGAACCTATTAATCGGTGTTCTGACAGGCCACTGCAGACTTAGGACGCATCTATCATTGATAGGTATTGAGGAAGACCCTATATGTCCAAGGTGCAGGAGAGATGAAGAAACATCTTACCACTTTCTGGGACAATGTGAAGCGTTTGGGCGCATGAGACACAGTATCTTCGGTTCTGAGGCGCTTCTAAGGGAGGAGTGACATCTTGACCATCATCAGAAGGTCGGAAAGATTCGATGAGGGAGCAAGAGAAGCACATGGCTGAGGGGACAGCTGGGGGTTGGTAAAAAGGGCCCGTCTGTGGCTTACTTGCCAGGCGTCAGCCTCCCCCACTATTACCATTACCATTAATATAAACTGTTCTTATTTATTCGGGTTAATATAATCTTAATCTTAGACTAGTTTAAAAAAACGAAAAATAACATCCAGCGTATTGGGGGTTAACTGTAGGGAGCGGATATTTCAACAAGCGGTTACCACAGCCGTTCTGGCGACTCGTATTGCGAAATCGAACGCCGCATTGAAAGGGTTAAAATTGTGCTTCTGCAAAAATATCTGTTTTCACCATGTTGAATACCTATGTGTACGGCACGATATGTACGGACCTGGAATGTTCGATTTACTCGCAAGTTATATGATCTATTTTCAGAATATTCACAAAATTCATGATAATAAAATATTTATTTTTTATTTTAGGGGCCAAGACAGGGCCTTGTCGATTACCTTCTTTTGTTTTAATTAATTTGAACTTTAAGATTTAATACAGGTTATTTACTCATCAAAAGATAACAAGTGGATTTTCGGTTCATATAATAAATCAATTTAGTAAAATTTATAACTTATAAATTTACAGCATAATAATAAACAAAAAAATTAAATAAATAAACATAAATCACAATTGGTTCATTTTATCAAAATATTTGTCATTACAAAAAAAAAATAGAGCAAAATTCTCTCAAAAAAAAAATTCTGTCCTTTTTCTTGGTAGTTCCAAGCGTTTGCTCACTATCGCGCAATAAATACAGCGTGAATAAAAAAAAACTACTTCTACATTTCCTTTCATAATCTGTTTGTTTATGGTTAATTTTTTTTGATTTTAGGCTCGAAATAAAAGCCAATATTACATTCATTACAGTAATGGTACATACAAAACTGCTTTCTTTAAAAAGTAGTTGTCTTAAGAAGCATTTCTTTACCAGTAACTTAATTGAGGTAGAAATTATAATCGCAATAGTATTTCCAAACTAAATAAATTAAAAAAAGGAGTGTTTTTCTGTTTAAATTTAAGACTAAGTTTTAGTTAATTCCTCACATTTATTATTTTACAGAATGACGTATGAATTCAATTTGTGTGAAAAACAGTCAAAGAAATGTATGTTGGATTAGTCACACGTTCTGAGATGCCGACAATATCAACGAACAATGTCAACACTTCAGAAAGCACTGCAGAAAAATGAATTCACACAGCACACAATACCGAAGTCGAAAACACCAATTAAACGTAAAACGCAAGAATACCCCGAGACACCAGTAGCAAAAGCTTATCTTACGTACGTAAAATGATCAATGAACAAGATAAGCAAATTTCTATGTAAACACAAATAGAGACAGCAGAACTAACAACTCTGGAACCCAAAGACCAAAATGTACCTAAAAATTAAGGACTTTATGAAATTCCTTACCAGAATGCAACAAGTCCTACATAGGACAGACCTACAGATGGATAAATGTAAGAAAAGAGGAACATGCCAATGTAGTACGAAAATATGAGAAAACCATCCCTAGCACAAAATGTGCAAACCACTGGGTACAAGATCGACTTCAAAAACACGAAAATAGTAGCCAATATTGAACATAACATGTTAAGAATCACTAGAAAAGTCATTGAAATAGAAAAGAATACCAAAAAAATCAAGAGACCTGCCACACAGAGACTACCTAGTGGATGGAAACCAGCTCTAGCATACAGATACGTTGAGAATACGCGACTGAAAAGCAAAACATCACAACAAGTGCTGACGAAAGACGAAAACAAGTGACCTACGACACAGGACGTTAGCAGGAGCCGCAGCCGAGGACAAGAGTGTGCAACTAACATAGCGAGAAGAAGTAGCCGACCCAGAAAACGTCATTTCAGTTCAGGAGAAGCCACAGTAAACAATCATCACGGGAATCTGAAGATGACAGATGTGACTCTATCGACACATCGTTTAAGCAACTATGATCCTGTTAGGAACCTATCAGCAACACGGACTACACTACACCCAGAAATCCAATTAGAAATTATGTTGCTATTTGTTTCTACGTTACAAAAAAAAATACATTTTTGTGCGAACGAGAATAAAAAAGTATTTTACTGCCTCAAAACAGGGAGTAAAACAAGCGTTTATTAGGGATTTAAAGCCGCCATGGAAACCAATGAACAACACAAACATACGTAACATCGACATTTTTATTATGTCAAACTTTGAATGGTAGAAAGAACAAAAAATTAAGAATCAAACATATAAACCAACTTATTTCAAATCAAAATTAACATTAATAAGATAATTTTTACAGTTCATAATATTTGGTTATTAATAATATTTAATAATATACGTATATAATTAATAATATTTAGCAATATACATGGCTTCGTGGGCGAGTCGTAAGGATCCTTGCTTCTCACTCTGAAGTCTCGGGTTCGATCTCCGGTCGAGGAGCTAGGATTTTTTCTAAACCAGAAATTAATCCTAGCACCCTTGAACATTGGGTATGTGTCCATTGTCTCTAAATGTGTAGCTCTCTCCCATAAGAGGTACCTTTAGAGATATAGGGGGTTATATTACCTGTGGTGTTTAAATTTAAATTTTTAATATTAAGTAATCTAAACGTCAAACAAATATAAATAACAATTAATGTCAAACAGACAATTAAATACAAGAATACCTAGATAAGATACAAAAACTTCGTGGCCAATTATTGTTCGTTAGTTTTTACATTTAATTTTTTTGTGATAAAAATTGTACCCGTTCTTACAAATAATATTGTATGCACCTTGGGAGTAAAGTGTGTTTTAGTCTCCTGCATGAATGTTGGACTGAAACAGTCACTTTACTCCATGGTGCATAAATAACTATTTATGGTATATTCAATACAATGGACTTAAGAAAATGTATTTAAATTTTTCCTTACTAGAACTTTAAATGAACAATAAATCCATTTCCTCAGTGCATAAAATATTTAATTTAATAAAATTGCACCCGTTTAAAATTTAAAAATATAACATATTGTAGATAATTCCGTTTGAAAGAAATAATTTAATATTTTAATATAGACTTTTCTGTTAAATGGAATGTCTTTCTCTCCTTAATTATATATTTAAAATTCATACCAGCACATCGTAATTGCCTGCAAGGAAAAGAAAATTAAAATTTATATCCCTTTAAATCCTGTCTGTTAGCACCAGAAATCATCTCAAGTGTATCTCAATTTAGGAATGGAAAATTCAAACATCTGGTCTCTTTCTCAAGCGATCAAGTCGAAATTAATTACTTTTTTACATTACAAGCGATTTTCTTAATCAGTCAAGGAATCGCACAACCACACCAAGTCAACTAGAAATGACTGCTCCCTTTTTTTTACTTTCAGCTTTATTAAAATTAAATGCGACTTTTAACGATTTATTAAGTGAAAATCTATTGTAAATAATTTTATCTCCGGAAAGTTCAAGATGAATATCGGATTTATGACAGACATCTGGGACCCAAATAAAATGAAAACTATATAACTTTAGGGTCGCCGTAAATGTTACCGCCTGTAAAAGACAACTTTTGAGCTATATTGATTTTTCATTATTTTTTTATTGAGCTTTTGTCTTATATTAACCACAGTTTAACTATGTAGAGGTGCTAAAATTTCCTAATACGTTTTATCAAGTCAATGTTGGAACAAATGATACAGTCGTTCAAAAATTCAAAATCGAGATTACCAAATCTTAATGGGTACGATTTGACATGGTATATCAAATTGATGTCATGTCATCGCTTTCGCACTTTTAACATAGTCGTTGTCATCATTGTCATCATCGCCATGGGAAATTCATGATTGTTTACATCACAGGGTTTAGATGTCAATAATAGATAATAAAATTAATCTCAGAAATAGGTCATGACACTACTAAAAGTTTGTAGACATGTCATTTAATTGAGGTGTTTCAAGAAATATCCAGTAAATTATTTGTTATCAGTATAGGATTTTGATCCTCCAATTTATTTTGTACCTTTAACACTCTCCCCGTCGCTATTAATGTACACCCTTGTTATTAAAAGCATGTAACATTAACATTAACACACACTGGACTAAATTTTTCAAAACTGGAGTGTGTCATTATTGTTACATTTTTGTAGATACTACTATTACAGCTAATAGAAACTGAAACGATGAAATTAATAATAAAGACGAACTAAACACAAAAAAAACTGCTGCCAATTACTTGGGGATCAGAACTTTCTCACCGTAGTAAAACTCGACGTGTGGTGGAGTTTATAATAAAAGTAATTTTTGACGTTTCAAAAAAGTCATATTTTTGGCGTTTCAAAAAAGTTACATTTTGACGTTTCAAAAAAGTTATATTTTGACGTTTCAAAAAAGTCACTTTGACGTTTCAAAAAAGTCACATTTTGACGTTTCAAAAAAGTCGCATTGGTGGAATGTCACTAATATTTTTTTAGACCGATTTTGCTCATCAAGAAACTCAATCTCTTTCTGGACCTCTAGAATGTGTGTACCAAATTTCAAAATTTTTTTCACGAATACGTAACTTTCTTATTTTGAGGGATGAGGAAGTAATAGTGACCGGTGTGATGATATTAAATCCAGATATAATTGAGGAAGCACTTTAATCAGTGCAAGAAAATGTATGACAGCAAATGACTGTCAGTCTTTTATAATTTTTTCTGTAATATCAATTAATCGGTCGCTTAATGTAATAATCATTTTTTAACTAATATTAAATTTTTTATTTAAGTAATTTTTCATATAATTAACAAATATTTTTAGAGCTAAATGTTTTATTTTGTCATCTTAAAAAAAAAATTCATGAAAACTATCATTGGCCATGACACTTGGTCTTTTGAAGGATATTCATAAATAGCAACAATTAATAGTTTTATAAATTTAAATACCTTTAAGGTAAGAAGTTATTAATATTAATAAAATTTTTTAAATTATTTTTAGAGTTAAAAATTTAGAGAAATGATAATGGGCAAATTTGAAAATTAGAAATATTTTTTTATTACATTTTTGTGTTTTTAAAAAATTTCCTTTTATGTTAAAATCAGATCTTTATTTAGAAAATTAAGAAAGGGCACGCACTATAAAAAGTGCGCCAATTCGCTTATTTTTACGGCCTTTTCAAATCTCTTAACAGACAGTTAAGATTATGCTATACAGGGTATTGTTTTTAAGAAATTGAATAGAGCGTATTTTTTCAATCAGGACCTGGATTTTGATTTTGGTATTTACGGAATTTTGTCAAGTAAAATAAATAAATTATACGTAACAAGTATGAACCTATTATACAAGGTGATTCGAGAAATCAAAGAAAGATTAGGCTAAAATCATTAAAACGCCCTGTATCTCAGTGGAATCATTAATGGTAGGGAATTTGAAACACTATAGTTCCATAGGTAACGCATGTACATTTAATTTTGAAATACCCTGTATATACACATATTCTCAAAAAACGAAGAAAGAATATAGCTATATCAGTTTTCTCTGTGTCTTATAGTTTTAAAGAAAATCGCAAGTCTCATCGTATTTGGTTCACCCTATATACCAATAAAATTCCAAAATTTGATTTACAGTTTATCCGTGTATGCAGGCTATATTTATTTTATTCCTGGGCGACAAATTACAAAAGAAATACTTTTAGAAGCAGGACTTATTTTTTATCAAAACTCTTACCCATGATTATTAAGAATTGTATAGATATAACAATGGACAATTACCTATTCACACAGAGATTAACATAATACACTAACGTAATCACCGAAAAGTCATCTTAGTAATTAGACTCCTATTACAACAATAATTATTATGATCCCAGGTTGTCTAATTCACATTCGCTTCATGTACATAATGTCTAGATATAATATTGCAGAGAGCTGATACCAGAGGTATTAAACCTGTGTTTGTATTCTAGTAGAATACTAGAAAAATATGTGATAATATACAAAGTTGGACACAGAAATATCTCAACACTATTTTCGTAACCATGCCAAAAAATTTAAACAAAATAATTTCAATTTCTTGAAAAGAAAAATACTTTTCAATAATAATTCTCCCGTAAATTGAAAAAACCTAGTAAGCCACAGTTTTCATGAAATTATATTAGGTGTGTAATATATCCTACTATCATTTTTCGTGTTACCTACTCATATTTGTTTCGAAGTGGTATTCAATAGATTAATTACAGTATAAGCCGTGAAACTTCAATTTGTTTCCTATTATACAAAGGAAATACATAGTAAATTTAAAATATAATGTGAAAATATTACACAGGCCGACACACATTTTGATGCCTGTGACTTGTTAAGTGTTTCTGGATCATTTTGGGATGCAGAATCCAAAAATACCGTCTTTAAAGCTGGAGTAATAAGGTTGTTGCAGGATTTAAGTACGTTTTTTAATTCAGTAACCATTTTTGGTAATGGATTTTTAGAAACTTTTTTATAAGGATCATTACTAATCAGATTGTCTACCCTTTCATAATAGTCCTCTTTATCTAAAATACTCGAATTTCTTCGAACAACATGAAGGAGCAGCAGTGGGTAACTCCTTGTCACCATTCATTGCCAGTCTTTTCATGAACAGATTCGAGACGGAAGCAAAAGAAGAATTTGAGTATTTCCCCAGTGTTTGGCTTTGGTATGTGGATGATTTTTTCAAGGTTTGATACAAAAGTCGCTGATATTGATAAATTTGTATTTAAATTAAACAGTCGTTTCACGTCAGTTAAATTCATATATGAAACTGAAAACTCTGGACAACTACCATTTTTAGATAGATTAAATTAGAAATAGTGAAAGTAAGTTAAAATTTGATATAATATACAGAAAAGATACCAGTACTCTAAGATATATCCCTAAAGACCTCTCACCATTGTGCTCAACACAAAATGGCGAGTTTTAATTTTCTAGCCCATCGTCTATTAAGCCTCCCCCTTAATAAGGAGAGTTTTGAAAAAGAAAAGGCACTGAATAAGGATATAGCTGCGAAGTAATGGATATTCTGCAAGTTTAATTGATAAAATAATTAGGAAACGAAAGTTTAAAGAGTCGCTTCGAAATTCCTCGACCTTTCAAAATGAAACAGAAAATCCGAAATTTGTATCAATTCCATTCGATCTTCGATTCACCTGTGGTATTGGTAATATTTTTAAAGATGTAGGTATGACATCGGGAAAAAAACTACAACAACTTTTAGGCAATCCAAAAGACAAAATTAAAACAAACAAAAAGTCAGGGATTTATGATATTAGCTGCAAGGACTGTAATCAAAAATATGTTGGACAGACTAGACGATCAATTGAAATTAGAATCAAAGAGCATATGGCCAATCTCAAATACGGTAGAACAGATAAGTCTAGTATAGGCCAACATGCGTTTGCGAACAACCATAAAATAAATATTAGCAATTTAAGATTAATTAGGAATGTAACAAATACTAGACCACTGGATGCATTTGAAAGCTTGGAAATATTAAGTGTAAAAATAGTATGAATAATAACAGAGGGCCTGTCCCAAATAGCCCGCTTTATTCGTTAGTGGGTCAGACGGTTTAGGTATAAATAGGGTAGATTGTTAGCATAGGTTTAGTTTCAATCATCTCCAGATGATGCCAACTTGGTTGGCGAAACGCGCGTCGAGTGCAATATATAGTGTTTTGGTGTTTCGTGGAAAACTACGTCAGTGTTATCTTCACATCAAAGGTTCCAACCCACTCCAGGAGTAACGTGAGTGTTTTTGTCCCGGCATAAATAGTGTGAAGGAAAAATTCATGCAAGGGACTAAGACACACTTTACTCCCCGCGGTACATACATTTTTTGCAAGAACGGTCACAACTTTGTAAAAAAATTAAATTTAAAACTAAAGAATAATAACAATTGACTTCGAAACTTTTGTAATTTATTCCAAACTTGTCTAGACATTCTTGTATTTAGTTGTCAGTTTGACAATTTTTTTATTTCTTACTTTTTACCATTTAGGTGGTTTAATACAAAGACGTAGTAATAAGAATTATAAATTATATCTTTAAAGAAAATACATTTTGTCGTTTATATGTTTGGTTCTTAATTATTTGTTATTTTTACCATTAAAAGTTTGACATAATAAAAATGTTGACGTTATGTTATATTTGTATTGTTCATTGGTTTCCATAGCGATGTTAAATTCCAAGGGAATAAATACTTATTTTACTCCCTGTTTTGAGGTAGTAAAGTACTGTTTTATTACGGTCGTGCAAAAAATATCTTTTAATAAAAACTATTCAAATGTCAAAATATGGACATGGAGTGATCATTAGAATTTTCTAAATATTTTCTTCCTCTTTATGGCTTCAAGCTGAACACATAAATTGGGTTTTCCGCAAATTTACCTTTTTTGAGCTATTACGTATTTCTAATTCACGGGGAATTCATGTTCATGGTTTTCAAATCGAAATGTTTTACAAACTTTTATTGCTATCAACAGTATTGCTGGATTTTGATTAAATTAAAAACGATCTACATGTAACATTTTTTTTTACGATAGTAAACAGTCAATTTGTTGATGGTTTCAAGAAATCGAAACGTAATTTATTATTAATTTTTGTGACCACATTATGAAACAAAATAAAATGATATACTTTGAAAGTATTTCTTGTTTTTACATATTCCAAAAAACAAAAAAAGTTATATTATCCCCAGCATGTAAAATTCCTTAATATCAATTTCTTCTGATTTTCTCCAAAACAGCTTCAGATAGATACGATTTTTAACGATTTTCTTATAGTACTTTATAAATAACGTAAAGATGACAATTTACACTAGCGCTCTCTCACTTTAAATAAGGGAGATATCAATGATGAGCCTCGAATCTGGAACATCCAGTACATAAAATGATCAAATTATATGAAAATAGTAAGTAAAAGATCATCTCGTGAAAATAACCTTTTTTGAAATTTTAATTTTTTTGAGATTTCAAAAATGTGTGAAGACCTTCGTTAACTGATTTAGTTTCGCAGCATCCTAATTTTAAATCAAAAAAACATTTGCGCATCTCTTTTAAAAATTGTGATATCCTAAATAAATAAGAATCAAATAAAATGTCAGATTTTTTAAAATCCTTCTTTATGTTTTCAAATTTTAAAATAATTCGATTTTCCCCATATCTCTTATTTCGAAAATACCAACATGTTATGTTATCTCAAAAATGAGATGTTTGGATGTTGGTATTCAAACATCGTTAATGATTTTACCAAATATAGTTGCCTTTAAAAATAAAATAAATGCATTTCTGAAATAAAGATGTAGTTTACTTGTCAAAGTAATTTCTCAAAAATCAACATCTGTCGTGGTTACTTCTTTGTTTTGAAGACAACACGTTTAGCAAAATCATTAACGATATTTTAACATCAGAATCAAATTATCTCAAAAAATGTTTGAGATAATATGACACATGTTGGTATTTTCTAAATCAGAGAAATGAGGAAAATTTAATTAATTTAAAACATACAGAGTGTTCTATTTAAAGATGCAAAGTATGTCATATTTCTTAAACGTGAGGCGTAATCATTTTTTTTTATTCAAAAAATTATTTTTACACATTTTTGAATACTTCAAAAATAACCAAGTTATTTCAAAAATGGACGTTTTCACGTGATGAAATGACTGATGAGATGACCCTGTATATATATTAATGTGAATTGTATCGTTAAAATCGAAATATTTAGATGACAAAGAAGATCCTCTAATTTAACTATATTTAATTTAAAAAGTGAATTGAGATGAACTTCCCTATTAACATGAATAAAATCAACAAAAAATTTGTCCTAGTTATTATAACAATTACTATAATTCAGGGTTACCTAATTCGCATTTACCTCACGTAGTATCTTAGATACATACAATACAGTAGAGGGCTGATAATAAAGCTCATAAAGTAGAGAGCTGTATTTCCAATTTAGAAGTGAAGTTTATACTTATTAGAAAAAATTGGGAAGTTATGTACAAGGTTGGACACAAAAAGTGATCGATATTTTAAGTCGATACGCTCATTTACATCTGAATAATTATAATTTTTGATATACAGGGTGTAGCAAAAAGTATGTCATACATTTCATGGTAAATTCTAAACTCAAATCTGTCTATGTCTATGTAAAAATACCCCTCAAGAAGTTATAAGACCTCAAAGTTAAAAATAAAGAGAAAGTTTACTAAATGAAGAAGTTCTGCAGAGAAATAGCTGCCACTGGAATTTTAAGAAAATTGTGTTCCTCACAGGTTATTTTTTTTAACTGCAAAATATTTGCAAAACATTTTTTTTTCAGAATCAGGTAGAAATTATATCAGTAAATTTCAAATTTCATAGAAAAAATTAATTTTTCATAAAATTCCATATTTTTGCAAATTGCACAGTGAAAAATAAATCTAAAATAAAATTTTAAAATGGTGCAGCTTTATAAAAATTAAATATTTTTTGATGAAATCAGAAATCTATCGATGTATTGTCCACTCGTTTCTGAGAAAAATATTTTGTAAATATTTTACTAATTGTTTAAAAAATAACCTGGTGATGCACATAATGTTATAAACTTTTTTTCGCAAATTTCAATTGCAATAATTTATTTTGCAAAACTTCTTCACATATTCTTGATAATTATGCCATAATTACCGCTTGGACCGCATGCTTCAATACTAAGATATGACGAAACCTAAATTTGACCAGCTACCACTGGTAGATATCTTCTTTAAATTTGGTACAGTGAAACATCAGTTGTAGTACAATATTTTTATATAATATAAACAGGTTCTCTCAAATAATAGAATGGGGGACCCATGACCCTTTTAATTCCCTTTTTTTTATTTGTACGTCTATGGTTATATCATTAAATTAAATTATTTGAAATAACCATTATTTTAAGTCATCACTCTTTTTTCTACGATCTTAATTATTCTAGAAGGACTTTGTTAAGCGAATTATTAGATAATTAATTTAAATGATGGATGAGAAAAATTTTCTTTTAACAAAATACCTTTACTTTTAATAAAATTGTAATTAAAGACAGCTAATAAGTTGATAGAAGTAATTCATGGTTTAAATTTTGTAGAATAAGTGGAAGCAGGCATTTATTGTTGGTTTTTTAAGAATATTTAAAAACCAACGACTATAACAATATAAATGTTTAATTGTTAACTTTTGTTGTAATTAACTTTTTTTGTGACCTGACATGCAATGAGAATATGTACGTATTTTAATAATTATAACAAAAATTAACATATAACATTTTTTATTAATAAAGTCGTTAGATTAGTGGCACATTCCTGAAACAGTGAAACCATGTTTAAACCGAAAATAAATTCCTATTTCTTACCACTCGACGAAATTCTCGAAGAAAAAGCACAACATAGAAATTTGTTTTATGTTCATCAAAATATATCTTATAGTTTTGTTAAAATTTATAGAAGATACCTAAGAAAACTCAGTAGATGTAGTAAGTATTTTTTTATGTTCTACTTTATATTTCTTCAATTTTTTAAAGAAAATTATATCGCTGTTATTTGAGGCCCAGATTCTTCCATTAAGTTTGTTACATGTTTTTGATTACATCCTATATGTAGGTATTACCGATGCTATATAATCTAAAGCTATGTACATAATAAAAATTTTACCTTAAACCTGAGTTGCTATGGTCCATTGCTTATCTCGTTCTGAACCTACCTATTAAACAAAAGAAAATTGATAATATTGTTACATTAATTTAACATTAAAATAAAAGCTACCTTTAGGGCCCATCCTCTACAGCAGTTCGTCTCCATTTCCAACTATTCACAACACATTTCACATCAAAATCACCAAAACACATTAAGGAAAATACACTACCAAGAATAATAATTAATAATGGTACAATCCAAAAATAAATGTATAAAATTTAAAACTTCATTTAAAATGTTTTTACACACGCACCCAACAGGAGACTTGCCGAATAACTAACTGATAAGGTGTACATGGCTATACAAGCAAAAAATAATCAGCATATTGTTGATTATTTTTTTGCAATTTCTACAGTTGTATCTTGCGTAATGCAGTATTTTTGTGTAAAAACAAAGGTTTTTATTTGCGATAATTTAACTTCAACAATTTGTAGTAAATTATTAAATGTGAATTACTACTTGCAAAGCATCATATAAGGTTTAAGACTTTGCAAGTAAGCCACGGTTTGATCCGCTTCATAACGCGACGCAATGAGGGCTACCACCCTTGAATTCGCCGCGAGAGGTGCTAGTGTAGGATAATGTACAGAAATTTCAAAGGTCACTGAATGTTAATGTTTATTAGCGATTTTTATCACTTTTTAGTGATTTCTATAAAAATTGTGATACGTTTGATGAAATATGGGAGATTTACAGTACGATTCGATGAATGTGAGTCCTTTAAAAGCTCAGCTAAGAAAAAGTGGTGCAAAATTAAGCGGCCTACAGAAATTATTGTACCTATTAGAGGTGTCTTATGTCAATAAAGTTAGGTTAGGTTATATCAAGCATGAGCATGATGAAAACAACGAATGTGTATGATTATTACTTAGGTTTTCTGTAGTAGGCTTCTTTGGTAACGCATAATCGTCAGAATTAAAATGTTTCTTACAAATACGCGAATGTTTCGAAGGAGTAAAGTTATTCCTGCGAATTGCTACCTACCACTGTTTTAGGCGAGTTTTATCTCTCGGAAACATATGTCCACCTTTTGTTTCCAAACAAAATGGAATTGTACAACACTGACGCTTAATTAACAAGTTTTTTTTTACTGGTGTACGAAATAATTATAATAAAACCCTATACACTTGTTCCGCGCCTAACAGCTACCCTACTCACCAGTGGCACCAACTGGTGACCCTAAAAACGGTACCCCTCATTAAGTTGAAAAATCCAAGCTAAATTTGTTCTTTGTTGCATTTATTCTTACAGAAAATATTGTCAACGTTATGTCGGCGCGCTGACGCCGCTTATTTGCCGACCCAACAATGTTTTCTGTAAGAATACATACAACAACGTCAGTTTGGACTTTTAACTCAGATATGTTCGATCGGTGAGAAATCGGGTGACCGTGCAGGCCTTTAGGGCCCATCCTCTACAGCAGTTCGTCTCCATTTCCAACTATTCACATCACATTTCACATTAAAATCACCAAAACACATAAAGGAAAATACACTGCCAAAAATAATAATTAATAACGGTACAATTCAAATATAAATATATAAAATTTAAAACTTCATTTAAAATGTATTTTTACACACGCACCCAACACGGGACTTGCCGAATAACTAACTGATAAGGTGTACATGGCTATACAAGCAAAAAATAATCAGCATATTGTTGATTATTTTTTGCAATTTCTACAGTTGTATCTTACGTAATGCAGTATATTTGTGTAAAAACAAAGGTTTTTATTTGCGATAATTTCACGTCAACAATTTGTGGTAAATTATTAAATGTGATTTACTATTTGCAAAGCATCATATAAGGTTTAAGACTTGGCAAGTAAGCCGTGGTTTAATTCGTTTCATAACCCGACGCAATGAGGGCTACCGCGCTTGAATTCGCCACGAGAGGTGCTAGTGTAGGATAATGTACAGAAATTTCAAAGGTCACTGAATGTTAATGTTTATTAGCGATTTTTGTCACTTTTTAGTGATTTCTATAAAAATTGTGATAATGTCTGATGAAATATGGGAGATTTACAGTACGGTTCGATGAATGTGAGTCCTTTAAAAGCTCAGCTAAGAAAAAGTGGTGCAAAATTAAGCGGCCTACAGAAATTATTGTACCTATTAGAGGTGTCTTATGTCAATAAAGTTGGGTTAGGTTATATCAAGTATGAGCATGATGAAAACAACGAATGTGCATGATTATTACTTAGATTCTCTGTAGTAGGCTTCTTTGGTAACGCATAATCGTCAGAATTAAAACGTTTCTTACAAATACGCGAATGTTTCGAAGGAGTAAAGTTATTC
This sequence comes from Rhamnusium bicolor, assembly GCA_029963845.1. Classification (NCBI taxonomy): domain Eukaryota; kingdom Metazoa; phylum Arthropoda; class Insecta; order Coleoptera; family Cerambycidae; genus Rhamnusium; species Rhamnusium bicolor. Next base: position 123,721 of record JANEYF010001503.1, on the reverse strand, counting down.
CTGCGAATTGCTACCTACCACTGTTTTAGGCGAGTTTTGTCTCTCGGAAACATATGTCCGCCTCTTGTTTCCAAATAAAATGGAACTGTACAACACTGACGCTTAATTAACAAGTATTTTTACTGGTGTACGAAATAATTATAATAAAACCCTATACACTTGTTCCGCGCCTAACAGCTACCCTACTCACCAGTGGCACCAACTGATGACCCTAAAAACGGTACCCCTCATTAAGTTGAAAAATCCAAACTAAATTTGTTCTTTGTTGCATTTATTCTTACAGAAAACATTGTCAGCGTTATGTCGGCGCGCTGACGCCGCTTATTTGTCGACCCAACAATGTTTTCTGTAAGAATACATACAACAACGTCAGTTTGGACTTTTAACTCAATTGCGCCGCGTCATGCAGCGCGTTAAAATGCGGCTTGCTTTACAGGACTTTATTAGTTAACTGCATAGCAAAATTTCAGTTGAAAATGAAAATATGACTAATAGGCCAAGAGCCAAGAGACAATTTCCCTATGCTTTAAACTTTAAAGTTTAAAGAAACTTTAGAGAACTTTAAAGAAATTACGAAAGTCACAAATTATAGTTTATGTTATGGAAAACAATAACATACAGGGTGTTTCAAAAAACATGTGCCATCGCTTAAGCGGAGGTTCTGCTTCAATTTACGCAAATTTGCTGTTACAGGAGCATGGCAACCGAGTGGGTAAAGCGATTATAGCCATTTACTCGAAGGTCGATAGTTTCATTTCATCCTAAAGTTAGTTGGAAATTTTATTTGTTATCAGTTTCGGATTAATATGTAAGAGATAATTGTCGATGCCTAGATATGATTCAGTCTCCACAATAAACTCTAAAGGCTCGTCTCACTTTACCTAACACAAAATTCTTAGTTTTGCAGAGGGTTATCTCGGTGACTTGAGAGGCAGTTAAGAAGACATTTTTAAGAAAACGTTTAACACAAATTCTGGGAGTCAAACTGGCTTAATCTAAATAAGAAGTTTCATGTACACATATATTATCGCTTGTCTAATTTTCAAAGTCAACAGTTCTAAAAACCTAAATAATAAACTTGTGAAAGGTAATCACAAATGGTTTACAAGACATCCGATTTTTTTTTAATATACCTATCGACATTACCACGCTGTTTCAACTTTAGTTCAGCTTTAACACAGCAAGATTTTATAATTCCATTCCTAATGATCTTAAGAAATTCTACTCTGTCACTTCATTTAGAAAACAAGTTAAAGCTTACATTTTCAATAAAGGAGAAATTAATTAATGTATCTTACACACCATTTTTTTTATTTTACTATTTGTTTTCTTTTAGATTTCCTACGTCGGACAGTCCTCCCATAAGGTTAGTGGCTGTAGACCCCAGAAACATGTACCCTAAAGAGACAGAGAGAACTTAGAATTACCATTTTCTGCATTTGGCTTGCCAGCCACTTGGCTGAATTTTTGCAGGACGGTATGACCTTTAGTTCCGAGAGCAGCGTCGCGTCGACTTCAGCCGAATACACCGATTATTAGAACCACCAAGTAGCCTGGATTCAGCACTGAAAGCTCATACTGGAGATCGCGATATTTGGTCCGTATTTCCTCTTCCTTCAAGGTGATATTTTTCTCGGCAGGGATTCAAACTTCGATGACCTACATCACCTTTCTTTGAAGAGGAGTACTATGTCAGGCTTATTGGCATGGAATAGCCTGTCAGTCGGGAACGCGTGATTTGTAGATGGTAATCTAGCACTCGTCACCATAATGTCAGGTCATAATGAATTCTTCGATCTTCGACTTAAGTCCTACCGAACTTAGAAAAGCGAATGTCACCCTATGTTATTATGTGCTTATAGGAGACACCATACTGAGGTTTATCCACGTGCTGCCGAAACAGATTATACTATTCAGAAGCTCTGATTCAAACTTTCAGGTGATTTGGCTGAAGCTCAGTGACTGATTCTACCTCAGCCTCCTGGCCAGCATCCTCGCCTGGTGTCGAATGCAAGAGCGAGACCGAGTTCATCTACTATTTTTGCTGCCTTGAACATTTCCGCGCCCACTCGTACAGTTTCATGATGTTTACAAATCGCAAGAAAGGTTTTGAGCTCCTGAGGATGTTACATGCCATATTCACAATCAGTATTACTCTGCCATGTGCACACTCCATGCTATTTGTCATTATTATTGTTACTATTATTATGATCATTATTATAATTATATAAATACTTACAGAAAGTCATCAATAGACAAACAGATTTATTTAAATACTGCAAATGTGTTTTCCAAATGTTCCGCTTTGATACTTATCGAAGTTGAATATATGTAATATAAAACCTAATGATTTATGCATATAATAATGTTCCAAAATGATTATGTTCACTAAAAAAAGACAGGAAAAATCTAATACAGATAACATAAAAATTAGTATATCAAAACGAATTATTGTAAATCTGTACGTGTAGTTGTTAATGATCTATGATTTGAATTGACTACTCTCGTTCGTTGAACCCAAAATAAAAGTACATGAATTAATTTTTTGTAACAGTGGATTCAGTAGAACAAACAGTGTAATGGAGTTTTCCATTTTTAAGAGATATGTGTTATCTGATATTAATACTTTTATAATAAACTGTTATGCATTTAATTTAAATGTCAGATAAATATGGCGCTAATTATATACACTCATTTTAAAACGATGATCCTTTTATACAAAATTTTTGGATAGTTTCTTATCTAAGCAAGAAGCAATTTATTTAATCTCCAGGGTTAATGGCCATCCAGTGGATTACCTTCTTTACTCAAATCTATAATCAACCTCCGACAAAGATTTTATCCAAAGCTTAATCCATATCCTAGATCTACAGAGTCTCGTTACTGCGGGGGAGCTTCATTATTTCACTCAATTTCACTTAATTTCATTAGATATTTCTTCAATCTGCGTTTTGTTATCTGTGTTTTGAATTCGCCAACGACTTGACCCTAGCAATCTAATTTCTTGTGAGGTTTTCGCTTTCCATCGTTCTTGGCTTTTACATTTCCGCCACGTCCACTGAAACACTCTAGAATCTCATTGAAAACGTGACAGGTCCATTTCAAAGCCTCTTGTAATAATAGACAAACAGATTATAGGAAGAATTTATTATATAAATAAAAATCTGATATGACAAGCACTTGACTTTCTTATACAAGTATAATATACAGGGTAATTCCAAATTACGGAGGCAAACATTAGCAGCGTATGTAAAAATAATAGGAAAAGTAGTGCTCGACTACAGGCTCCCAAATAAATGCTCTCTCTACCTCTTTCCAAGTTTGTGAGTATATCCTATTAAAATCAGTAGAGCAATGAAGCGTATATTTTATCTGCTGTTATTTTTGGATTCGAAACTATATTAAAAATAATGAAGTTGCAGTAACAAGAAACCCAATAATTTCATTATCAATAAATTTCTCGAAAATTTCAACACTAGTCATATCACGTTATTTGCTGTAGCCTGGTTTAGGAGATATCCTGCTTGATGGTTTTACAAGGTCGCCATTAATCTATGAAATATTATCAGAAAAATTGATTTAGGCAACTTTTGCAGCTTCCCTCTGGCCTATTTCAACAAGACATGAACACACGAAGCAGGTTTCCCCACAACTTCAGAATCAGCTTCTATTTCATTACCAGCATTTCGATAATTCTCCTTAAGTCAATTTTAGATCTCAGCTGGCTACCACTTATATTATCTAATATCTACTTTCATCTTCTTCAGCCGAATCATCATCAGTCAAAATATTACTGTCGGGTGATTCTGCGAATATCTCCTCAATGTATATGTAAGCCTATTCTAAGGCTTCTTGTAGAATAAATCATCTTCCGTACAAGACGAGAACTAATAAGAAAAAAATTGATTTTAGAAAACCTTTATAAATAATCACTGGTCTGCAACGAAATCCTCCTTTAAAAAATTATGCTATAAGTATGAAGATTTTAATGCTCTGAATCTATTCCCGTTGGCCGATTTTTTCTATCACATCTAGATTTTTTTTATATGAATTTTTTTTTAAATTTCATAAATTTTGTTTTTTTTTTAATTTTTTTTTTTGTCAACATCAAGAACAGTATACATACATACAAAATAAGTTTTAGCGAGTTGTAAGAGAAAGAAAGAAAGTATTGACAGTGATTTTTATGGTAGTAGATATGCGCATGCGCAGTATTCGCTGTGACTTTACTTTCTTTCTCTTACAACTCGCTAAAACTTATTTTGTATGTATGTATACTGTTCTTGATGTTGACAAAAAAAAATTTAAAAAAAAACAAAATTTATGAAATTTAAAAAAAAAAATTCATATAAAAAAATCTAGACGTGATAGAAAAAATCGGCCAACGGGAATAGATTCAGAGCATTAAAATCTTCATACTTATAGCATAATTTTTTAAAGGAGGATTTCGTTGCAGACCAGTGAATTGCAAATATTTATGTAATAAACAACATTATTAGAAGTATGCTCCGAAGAGGTCAAGACATTATAAGGACTAGAGGTGGTCTTACCTACTACTAGATTTTGGTTTTTTATAAGTTGTGATAGGCCTTAAATTAGAAATAAAGTGGTTTGTGTCGACATTATTTCATTTTTGTATCTCGTATCATTAAAAAAGTCAAAGCTCTTAGAAAAAATGAGCTAACATAAAAAATAAAAAAATAATGCATAATTAAGATACGGGACTAAATCACGACGTATAAATAAAATATACGGAGTAGTTCGTCCATCCCGTGTACATCAACAAACTTAACAAAAAAATTACGTACTTATAAACTAATGTGTAGAGCAAATAATAAGAATCGGAAGGGAACATAATAAAGCACACTTATTGCCAAAAGAGTAATCTTTCCACTGCAGAAAGAAAATGCAAGAATCATTGAATCGTTTAAAAATTATGAACCATCAAATTCGACTAATTTTTTGTGGACCACTTCGAGTGACTTTTTTATATGTAGTTTTTTTTCATAAAATATCATCAGCAATCACTAAATGAAGTTTTTCCTTATGCAATGAAGCACAATATACATTCTTTTGAATTTCGACACACTTTTGTTAAACCTTATTAACTGTTAATTGTTTTCTGGTTTATCACAAAAAGAAGTAAAGCATTATGAAGTTCACAGAAAACAAAATAAACAATAAATAAGAAAACGTTCATTATTTAACGTCGTATAAATCGGTTACTTTAAAATTAAAAAATAATTTATTCTGTTCTTACTTCAAATCAAATCATAAAATATGCAAAGTACCTCTCTTGTTTCGTGAAATACATGTCATAGGAAAAATAAATTCACAAAAGTTATTTAAATGTGTACAGGTTATAGATTGTAAGCAACTAATATGTTTCGTCAATTTTTAGTATTAACGAAGAAAATAAAATTGTTTTTGTGTATAAACTGGCAACATATGAATTTTGTAGAATGTATATACTCCGTTTATTCATATGAGCACATAAAAAATTGTTTACTTGGGCTCGCAGAGCGACCCTTTGTCAACCTTCAGTGGTACATATTTCTCTAGCATAGGCGCGCGATGCAATATAAATGCACAAAATGTATTTACATAATACCGCGCGCCTATGCTAGAATTTTTATGTGCTTACATGAGATGAATGGACTATAGAAATCGATTAGAATGACTCGCAGTTTCAGCAAAGTATTAAATAAATTTATTATTTTAATTTTTATTATTTTATATTTCATTCAGAGAAATGAAGTAAAAAACAGCTTAACTATGTGACGCACGGTTCAAATAACTTCCAATAAAATAATACAAAACATTTTCTAAGACGTAGAGACAAAAATCTTATTTTAAAGATGCAAAAGAAATAGAGGTTGTCATTAAAGATAAAAAATATCATTTCAATAAATCCAACATTTGAAAGAAAAATCAGGGTCACATAAATGTACTTTGTAATTTGTAAAACAGTTTCTATTCTGATAATTTTTATCATAGGCCATATTTACAAAGTTACTGCCATTTTTACATACCCTGCATTAGTGCCGTAAGAAGAAATTGAATTTGAAACTTTTATTTATCAGTTATTGTCTTCAACGTTTTCATTGTTTAGGCATTAAATGAAATAGGCCTGCAATATTTCATCAAATGCTTTGCTAACATAAAGTGACGTACGTAAAAAAACTTCTGATCGTTAGAAAGGAATAATCATCTTGTTTCCATAGTTTTTGTCATTACCAAAATGGACATTCCTAAATAAATCATCATTTCAATCTGTTTTCCGATTTACTAAAAAAACGATTTGCAAATAATTTGTTTTTAAAGATATTGATTTAATTACACTGGCGGACAAAATATATATTTTTTTTGTAACATATACCTGAATAGCATATCCCATTAGAATAAGGCCTTCTGATTACAGAAATGACAAGCAAAAAGTCGTAATATGTAACATTTTCTTGTTACATTAATAAAACAATGTGGGCAGGAATAACATTACTGTTAATTTTACTAATTTATTGCTATATATCAAAGATGTATATGACATATATTAGGCTTATATAAATATATTTACAAAGATAGAGAATAATTTTTTGAAAAACATATGCTCAGTTCATTTTTTCTTTTATGGGGGGCCAAATCGTCTCGCTTTAAAAACCAGCAGTAATCACTCATTATGGCTGGATCTCATCGTCCTTGATATCGAAATTCCATTGTCTTGATATCGTGATGAAATCTTTCTCCTTACTCATCGTTTACCGCACCCAAATTTTCAGAAAAAAAACAAATGAGAATTTTTAAGGACATACGGCAACCCAGCGTTTGGTACGAATCTAAAAGTTCGCTTACTAGTTGCTTGTAGTTCTCATCCTTCTTGTTCCCTAAAAATCCCCTAACAACGCATACAAATGAGGTCAAAGCTCTGAGTTCTTGTCTGTTGAATGTTCCTTTAAAATCTGCATCGTCAAGCAATTTTCTAATTTGATCACCAATAAAAATGCTTTCTTTTTAAGTTTGACGTCACTTAATTGCGGAAAAAGTTCTCTTAAATAGCAATATTTTGTAGAGCCTCCTTGAAGCCCTACTAAAATGGCTATTACATTTAAATCCCCACATATTTGCCATTTGTATTAGTTGTAATTAATTTTATTTAAAATATTGCCATATTGTCATAATCCTCTTTTATTGTTACTGAATGGACAATTGGTATAGATGACTTTAAATTTCCATTATGTAGTAATACAGCTTTTAAACTGTATTTGGAGAAATCTATGAATAAGCGCCATGCGCCACTCAGAAGGGGAATGCTCGATATTAAGTTCCTGCATTAAACCATCAATATCAATACACACGCATTGTGAATTTTTCATATTATAAAATGCGGAAATTGTTGCATTTCTTTTTCTAAAAGTCATAATTAAAGCTGCAAATAGTTTCTGTGTATCATGGTCGTAGAGTACAGATGTACTTGCTGTCGCCGGCATTCACCTTGAGCGCGAAACTCTTTCTCCAGTCCAGTCTATTATTAGCTTTCGAGTTGTGTACACGTTAAGTCACTTGGTCGTATTGCATATTATTCTTGTGTTTTTGTTTTATTTGTTGTACTGTATTGTTGATATTAATTTAATAATAAAGCATGGCAGACGTACGCAGGGGTAGAAAGCGACCATTCGCTGACAAAGTGAATAAATGCATAGGTGAATTCCTGGATTTATTCTATGATGGTACTAAAATAATTTGTAAAGTATGCGAGAAAGATAAATACAATGCCCAGGTGAAATTACCAAGTCGCAAAACGTTATGTAACTATCCACCAACTGTACAGATTGTAAAAAAAATTCTATTTTAAATGTTATAGTACGAGTATTGGACCCTCTTAAACCGACAGTTCCACTGTTACTAGCTAGCAAAAGACTAAGTCAGTGTACTAGCGAAACAATTACCAGGGTGGTACTGGAGACGTTAGAAAAATTTGAACTGTCAAAAAGTCAAGTGTTGATGTTAGTGACTGATGGCGCCGTGACAATGCGTTCGGTAGGCCGTTCTTTACAAGAACAAGATTGTACATTTATACATATTACGTGTAAAGTGCATGCTTTACATCTTGTGGCAGAAACTATTCGAAAAGGTTTTCCAGAGGTAGATGCATTAATAGTACAAAAAAAGTGTTTCCTAAATCTCCTAAACATCTCCGTGCATTTGATAGCAGGTGTCCCGGTATTCCTGAACCACCACAGCCGATTCTTATACGTTGGGAAACATAGTTGCAGGCAGCTTTTTATTATGCTGAATATTTCCAACAAATAAAAGCTGTGATACTACAATTCAATCCAATTGAGGCTGCAACTATTAAGGAAAGCCAGACAAAATTCGAAGATATTTCCGTTGAAACAGCTTTAAAAAAATATTGTGAAAAAGTATAAACCATTACATAAAAGCATAAAAAAATTAGAAAACAGTGCATTGTCGTTAGCGGAGTCGCTGCAAATAGTGGACGAAGTAAATCTACTGCTACACGCTATAGGTGACGCAAAAAATGAGCTCGTTAAAGAAAAGTTCGCAAGTGTGTTAAATAAAGACACCGGTTTTAACAAATTTAATTAAGACAAATATATGATGGTGCAGCCCCAGATCCGTTCAGTGCGTTCAAAGACTATTTTACGTATGCGTGTATTACATCAGTAGATGTCGAACGGTCGTTTTCAAAATATAAGAATATATTTTCACCAAAGCGAACATCACTCATAGAAATATACCTGATGCTGCAATATGGCTACACATCTTCTCTAGTTTGTGATAAGCAAGCTAGTTCATCAAGCTAGTTAAGAGGGTAAGTTTTACATACATTGTTATAAATTGTAACAGTTTATTGTTTCCTGTATTAGTTAATTTCGCGTACGCCACTCTCCAACGGAACATGTTTTACAGCTGTTGTCATAATCTTTGTTTCTTTAGCCAGTAAGTTCCACTCCTTAAGTCGGGAACCAAGAAGTTCTGCTTGTTGTTTTGACAGCCCCAAGTCACGTACCAAATCATTCAATTAATTTTGAGCAATTAAGTGAGGGTCATTAAAACTTTCTAGAATATACAAAGGATCGGTACACTGGTCTGGACTGTCTGAAAAGTCGTTACTATTTTCATTACCTCCCCAAGCAATATTTTGCCAATCTAAAGGCGCAGTTGGCACTGATAAGTCTGATGCATTGTGAGGATAGGCAAATTTGATGCTACTAACATCTGCCAGGTTATCAGATTAGCCATGGATGAAAAACACTTAATTTGACACATACCTTACAGAATAATTTAATAAATTTAAAAAAGCGAACTGTTATACACATTATGCCAAATAAAATGTTACCCATTAAATAGTTCTTGTTATTTTTAGTTATGTTTTATAAAAATAATAAACATATCGGATCGCTCTGATAAAGTAAAGTTTTCCACAAAGGATATGACACAAAAACACGTAATTTGCTTTTTGAATTTATTACATTATTTTGTAAGGCATACCTACATATCATATTAATTGTTTTCATCGATGGCGAATCTGATAACCGTGCAGATGCTGGTAGTATAAAATTTACAATAAATAAATAGCCGTAAAAGATAAGATACAATATATCTATATATTTGAAATCACAAAAAAACAGATTTCAAAAATTTAAAAAAAATATAGGGTGTTCCGTTTAAAAAAATTAAGTTTGGTTTGTCCCGCTTTTATGGGACCATCTGTATATTTTTGTAGGGATTCTAAAAAGAGCTCATTTGATTCACTACAACTTTTATTTAAAACATTTTTTTTAACTCCAAAAATTAACAAAATATAAGGAAGGGCCTTTTCGTTGGATAACCCTGTACCCAATTACATGTTTACACGAATTAAAAATTCTTTTAAAATAACTTCTAAATATAAAACAATGACTATACCTAGTCGCATTTGCTACATTATTTGTCAGAACAAAAAAAAGTAATTTATCTGACATTTTTATAGACAGAATTGATTCCTTTTCAATAAGAAACAATAATACATAAAAAAAGATTTTCAGTAATGAGTTTCCCCACCGCACCGCACTGTGGTTGTTTATACACTCATTTACTCAGTCAGGTGCACTTTGCATCAGATGATCAATATCGCCTTAGGTTATCTCATTCCAAGCTTCTTGTATACGAAGCTGAAGATCATTGACATTGTCTGGAAGGTGGAATAAATTATCCAATCTTGTAACGATCATATGCCAGATATGTTCGATCGGTGAGAAATCAGGTGACCGTGTAGGCCATGTAAGCACATGCACATTAGCTTCTTCCAAAAACTGTGTAGTAACCCTTGCCCTGTGGGGGAGGGCCATTATCTTGTTGAAAATTTGGATTAATCAAACCCCGAAGATCTGGCAGCAGGTTCTAACACGTTGGTTATGTAACTGACCGCGTTCAAAATGTCCTGAACGAAAACTAAATGTGACCATACTTCCATAATCTATTACAAATCGGAACTCATCACTAAAGACCACATTAGGCTATTCCTGCACCCAATGCACAAGCACTCTACTCCACTCGTCTGGGGACGTGATGAAATGGAGTATGGGATATACCTGGAGTGGGTTGGAACCTTTGATGTGAAGATAACACTGACGTAGTGTTCTTGACGGAACACCAAAACACTATATACTTCATTCGACACGCGTTTCGCCAACCAAGTTGGCATCATCTGGAGATAATTAAAACTAAACTTATGCTAACAATCTACTCTATTTATACCTAAACTATTATCACCTTCAGAGCTGACTAGTAGTTAACTACAATTGTAGTTTAACTACAATTTAACTACTAACTACAAGTACTTATAAGGTAGTTGTGAATACACTAGTATTTTTTGAGTACCCGCTACTCAAATTACTTTTTAAAAGTAGTTTAACTACTGAAGTAGTTGCAAGTACTAAAGTAATTGCAACTACTGTTTATGTGTTTTTGTAGAATTTGTTTTGATATATTTTTAAAATGTTCCTGTTACTACTGATATCGAAAAACTAAAAAAAAGTCCATCTTAAATAGTAGTAGCATACTTATATAATTAATTAAAGGCCATGCAATACTAATGCGTATTTCTTTTATTAATAGAAACTACGATTATTAGTTCCATAAAATATAAAACGACACAAAAATAATATATTCGTAATTTTCTATTAATAAAATATACTCATCAATATCGTCTGTAATTATATATACACTGTGTACTGTGTTCTAAAGTGAGGCTGCATGCTACATGTATTACTATATCCATTATTATTAAAGGATAGCCAACTTTAATTTACACTTTTCATCTTCTTTTCTAGTTTTTCGATATTAGGAGAGAAAATTTGAACAGTTAAGTTTAAGTTAATGGCGAGTGGCAACGAAAGCGTACAAACGTAGCCTAAGAATATTAAATAATAATTAAATGAATTAAAGAGGTTGAAAATGGCAACAATGTGTAAAAATGAAGGGTAAGCTAGGCTGTCTGTTGGGTTATTTGCACACCGACGTAGAAAAGAATTTTGGGGCATTTTGTCACGTCGCATATTGACTGGCTAGGCTGGCAGTATTGGCATTCATTTTACAAATTATAAGTACAGTTTAGACTTTGCGGTTATATAACATGACAAAAAAAATTCTTAAGTACATAAGTTCTAATGACCTAATTTGTGCTGTGCAACTGCAAGTGTAAAAAAATGTACCTACAAAAAAGTAGTTGTAAATGTAGTTAAAAGACACGTAGTTAAACTATTTTCTCAATCAAAGTACTCGAGTACTTTTCAACTACAATGCATTTACCATAAGTACTCAGTAGTTGGTAGTTAACTACTTTTTCAAAAGTAGTTTATGCAGCTCTGCTGTTAGGTTAACTATGACCCACCAACAAAAAAAGCGAGCTATTTGGGAGCGAACGTCTGTCACTATACTATGTTTACACTTTATGATTTCCAAGCTTTCACACGCATCCAACTGTCTATTATTGTTACATTCCTAATTAATCTTAAATTGCTAATATCTATTTTAAGGTTGTTCTCAAACGCGTTGGACGACACTAAACTTATCTATTCTACCATATTTGAGATGGGCCAGATGCTCTTTGAATCTACTCGTAGTTTGAATTGATTGTCTAGTATGTCCAACATATTTTTGATTAGAGTCCTTATAGCTAATTTCGTAAATCCCAGACTTTTCGTTTGTTTCAGTTTTGTCTTTTAGATTTCCTAAAAGTTGTTGTAGTTTGTTTCCCGATGAATGAACCACTACCATACCTACATTTTTAAAAATCAGTGACAATATTGTCAGAGAAGCTTGCAGAAATCAAATTTCGACAAATATTGTCACTAAAGTAAACAGAAAGTCAAGATCTACAAAATACAGAAAAATTATCAAAGGATTGCGTGAAAAAGATTGTTTTTATTTCAAAGCTGATAAGGGCTGTAAGGTTGCTATTTTAGATAAAAAGAACTATTATGAAAGGGTATACAATCTGATTAGTAATGGTCCTTATAAAAAACTTTCTAGAAATCCATTACCAAAAATGATTACTGAAGTAAGAAATGTATTTAAATCCTGCATTAACTTTATTACTCCAGCTATAAATAGAAGGTTACATGTATCTAACCCATGTGTATCTTAATTGTACTGCGTGCCTAAGATACATAAACCAGGAAATTCGGTACGGTATATTGTTTCAGCAGTCGGATCGCCGATTTACCACCTATCAAAATAGTTAAAAGAAGAGTTCGAAAATTAACCTACTGCACCACTTAGTTTCTCTGTGATTAATTTCAGTGCTTTCATTAATAATAGACCAGTCAAATTAAGCAAAAATCAGGCCCATTTTCACGATAATTTCCAACCATTCCCGACCAATACCATTCGATTCAGTTTTTTTTTTTGAATTCTCATGGTCAATTTTGCCGTAAGTTATATGAGCAAGAATTTAATTTATAGACAATTAAAGTTGTGAAAATGATGAAAATCGATGTTTCTAAATATTCAACTTCAAACGCTGCGAAAACAGCAACAGATAGAGAAAAATTGCTCAGAACATTTTTTATGGAGCGTTAAATTCCCTTCAAAAAAATCCACGACGGCATATCTCTACGGTGAATAGTTAAGGCGTTACAATGAGTTAAATGTTTATTATTTTTCTACTGCGTACTGGTCAGCTGTATACGCAACGCGCATGCGCGACTAACGGGCCCATTTCTCACGTAATGGCTGCCTGCGCAGACCATTTCAAAGTGGACTTGCTTCAAATCATTAATTTTTTTTTTCTTTCAACAGTTTAAATTATAGATATATATTTTTTTTTTAATAAAAACATATTTATTTAATCATTAATGACATAATTATTCAATGAAAATTGTTATTCAATGACAATATTTATTCAAGGCGGGGTTTTCTTACAACAGAAGAGCTAGGTTCGTCTGAATCTTCTAATATACAATCTTCTTCGGCTTCCTCATCTGCATGTTCATCTTTTCGATTTGTTTGAATTTCATCAAATTCTTCTTCTTCCTCCTCAGTATCACTTTCTTGTAAAAGATATGTGAGCCCATAATATTTTGCATCTCTGGAAGTATATTTCGTTTCGATTTCTCGTAGTGCTGGTACGTCTTCCATGTCTTCCGTTATGAAAGATTTACAGCAACTCTACTTTAAAATATTCTGCGCAGGCGGCCATTATGCGGCGTACGAGTCTGTTGATCGCGCATGTGCGTTACTTGTACAGCTGACTGATATACAGCAGAAAAATAATAAATATTTAACTCATTGTAACGCCTTAACTATTCATCGTAGAGATATGCCGTCGCGGACTTTTTTGAAGGGAATTTAACGCTCTATAAAAAATGTTTTGAGCAATTTTTCTCTATCTGTTGCCGTTTTCGCAGCGTTTGAAGTTGAATATTCAGAAACATCGATTTTCATCATTTTCACAACTTTAATTGTTTATAAATTAAATTCTTGCTCATATAACGTACGGCAAAATTGACCATGAGAATTCAAAAAACATACTGAATCGAATGGTATTGGTCGGGAATGGTTGGAAATTATCGTTTTGAAAAACCCTTAATTTGACTGGTCTATAAGGTGAAAAATATTCAGTTGCAAGAAGGTGAAATTTTGATCTCCTTTGACGTTTGTTCATTGTTTCAAGTATTCCGATACCACAGACCTTGGACTACCTTAAGAATCTACTCGAATTAAACAATCCCAGTCAAGATGTAGTAAAAGAATATATTCAACTCACTAAACTTAGCATAAAACAAAATTGTTTTCAATTCAACGATAATTTTTTTTGAACAACATGAAGGAACAACAATGGGTAACTCTGTCACCATTCATTGCCAGTCTCTTCATGAACAGATTCGAGACGGAAGCAAAAGAAGAATTCTAGTATTTCCCCAGGGTTTGTCTTAGGTACGTGGATGATATTTTTGCAGTGTTTGATACAAAAGTCACTGATATTGATAACTTTGTATCTAAATTAAACAGTCGTTTCGCTTCCGTTAAATTCACTTATGAAATTGAAAACTCTGAATAACTACCATTTTTAGATGTATTAATAATTAGAAATAGTAAAAATAAGTTAGAATTTGACATATATAGAAAGAATCAGTATTCTAGGTTATAACCCTAAGAACTATCAACACAAAATGGCGAATTTTAATTTTCTAGTCCATCGTGTAGTAAGCTTCCCCCTCAATAGGGAGAGGTTTGAAAAAGGAAAGGCATTGATTAAGGATATAGCTGCGAGTAATGGATATTCTGTAAGTTTAATTGATAAAAATAATTAGGAAACGAAAATTTAAGGAGTCGCTTCGAAATTCCTAGACCTTTCAAAATGAAAGAGAAAATTCGAAATTTGTAGAGATTCCATTCGATCCTCGATTCACCCGGTAAAATTTTTAAAGGTGTAGGTATGACAGTGGTTCATTCATCAGGAAACAAACTACAACAACTTTTAGGCAATCCAAAAGACAAAATTGAAACAAACGAGAAGGCAAGGATTTACGAAATTAGCTGGACGATCAATTCAAACTAGATTCAAAGAGCATATGACCCATATCAAATATGGTAGAACATGCGTTTGAGAACAACCATAAACTAGATATTAGCAATTTAAGATTAATTATAAATGTAACAAATACTAGACAGCTGGATGCATTTGAAAGCTTGAAAATCATAAAGTGTACGTCAGTGTTATGGGGTATAGGCATACAAGTGGTCGGTAGAAACGAAGCTCTAAAAATCTTTAATTTGCACTCGGGTTATAGGTTAAGAACAGCAGTAATATACTTGTTCGTTATAGGAATTACTGGGAAACCAACTTTTTAAAATTTAACTGAATAATGTGCGGATGTTACCAGTGAGAGATGCCCTTACAAAACATTTTATTAAATATTTATTGATTTGTTTTCTCGGGTTAAGGTCTCTTGTTAAAGAAAACTATATTTTTAAAAAAGCCGACGTTTGTATTATAGGTGAAAATAGTATTTGGCGATGCAGATATAACTTCGAGCTCTACAACAGATACAGAGAACTGGCTGTAAGCAGAGCTATTTTAGCACAATCAAAATAGGACGCTTAAGATGAGCATGACATACAATAAGAGCCAAGGAAAAATACCCACCAAGACGTATCCTGATGACGCAAGCTGTAGGAAATAAACACAGGGCCTGCTAAAGTTGAGATGGAAGGATGGTATTAATGAAAAAAGATCGGTGCAACCAACTGACAACGACGGCAAGAGACAGCTAGGGTTCTAGTACTAATGATGATAACGATAACATTTTACCGATGAAGCTGTTTTTACTTGCCATGGGTAACGTTTTAATTAGAGGAATTTTAATAGCTGAACCTTAGAAAATCCGCATTTAATTAAGACCTTCTTACTTTCAGCATGTTTGGACTCGTTTCATCATAAATCACATATTGAATGCCCTGATCGTCTATGTGCTTCTTATTTTCATTTACATATTCACTGAATTTTTAATTTTTTTTTTTCTTAAAATAATCACATGTTTAACACAACAATCCAAATGAGCATTTCCAAAGAAATCCCGTGAATTCACGCTTAGTTTTGAATAACAAAATATAATTTTTCTATTCTATAGTCGATTGTTTCTCTCCAAGGCCTTGGGAACTTCTCTTATTACATATTTTGAGGCCGTTTTTGCCTTCCCTTAATAAAATAAATGTTGTTTGAAATTTGTTGTTGAAATTTGGTTCAAAGGCATTTTGAGGGTTCTATTTAACACTATGGTGTCGGATTTTTGAAAAATTATCGCCAATATGGTATAAAAAAATCATAGTAGACATGCGTGTGTAGCTGAAGGATAGCAATACGGTCAAAAAATTATACCTATCTCCAAAAATAAAGATTTCATAGGATACATTGTATATACACAAAAATGCAACTTTCAATGTAATGGGACAACCTCATTGTCAATGACGCATTGAAAATGTAAATAATATTTAGACATTGATGTAAAACATGAATAAATTTGTAAGTATCTATAATTCTGATTAGATGTCAGCAGCTTACGTTCCGTGAAATACGGCTAAGAAATTCATATTTTCTTTGAGGTATTGTATTTTAATATTTAACATCGTATCATTATCGATTCTATGAAATAAGTACGAGTTACCTTCTTCTAAGGATCCATCTTATTGCTTATCGTTTGTTAATGGAACATTTCGTTATAGTTACACCAATTATTCGAAGGGGATATTGTTAGTGAAAATAACCCTTTGTATCATGTTACCAAGCTTCTTTATGTCAGCCTAATGAACCCATTATATCTCGGTAGTTGTATCACTACATTATACAAATATGGATTTTATTTTATTTTATTAAGATACAGAGTTTTCAAAAAATACTGTCTAGTGTATGGCCGTTCCAGTGTAACACTACATAGGATTGGTAACACATAAATAGCTTAAAATAGTATTGCGACAGGTCTACTACGTGTATAATTGTTTGAATATTGTGTTTACAATTTGGAGCATTGTGAGAGTTCTATTGTTTTGTTCTGTATAAGTAAAATATGCCTAAAACTAGAAAAAGTATTGAGTTTTTTATGTTCAAAGCATCTTTGTAATTCGATAACAATGTACTGACTGACACCTTACACAAATTTAATACTACATTATTTGTGACTTCGTCGAACTTTACTGGCTGCTTCTGAGAACTAACTTTAAGAAATATTAACTCTGCGTAAAATTGGTAAAACACGCATCTTCAAAAGTTTGTGGACCAGAGGAGAGAGATGGATTTATAAGATCTAAGATTGCTTCTCGACAATCATTGTTGAAATTCGATTCCAAACTGGATAGTAAAAACCATACCATGAAATGTTTGAAATATTATTTCTGGGAGATTTTTATAAAAAAAACCAGCTATGAGTTGAATAATAAAGGGAATTTATAGAAACAAACATTTAAAAAATACCACTATCGCTGTAGCACTGGATGATGTAATTCTAATAAACATAATTTTTGCATGGTGCTTAGACTCTATGTATAGCAACTTTTCCACATATAGAAAAAACTGTTTCCAAACAATTTTATCTGCTTCTTTTTACTCCACCCTACAAAAATGTTCATACATGCAGTAGAGTTTTCCTGTTATTAGTTTAAGCTATTTTTGAATAAAATAATGCGTTACTAAAGATACTTGGCGCTAGACTGAAGACTATACTGCCGTCATAAGTAAAAACGCAGTATCTACAGAAAATTTTAAAATTGAGGTTATGTGCTTATATGGTCAACACGTGTCCAAGAAAGCGATATTTGATGTTAAAACACAGCATATCTCTAAATTAATTGAAATAAACCATAATTTTATAACACAGTATCTACAATGTATGAAGCTTTTTGAAGTAAGAATGCAGTATCTACGTATAATAAGCTAAAACGCAGTATAGATACTACGTTCTTGCTTAGAATATGTATATACTGTATTTTAACTTCAAAATACCGTCATCTTGTATACAGATACTGTATTTAACTATATAATAATATGACCGTTTATTTTCGTAAATATCAGTTTTTGTTTATAGCCAGTTAGGTATTTGTTTACTTATAAATCAGTTAGTAGCAATATTTTGTCCATCTTTAATGAAAGTTGAAAAACATTATTATTCATGTGTAAAATAACTTATGTGCGTTTAACTAATAATAGTTTATATAGGGAATGTGAGCTGGGTTTAGACCGTCGTGAGACAGGTTGCGATAGTAATCCTGCTCAGTACGAGAGAAACCGCAGGGTCGGACATTTGGTTCACGCACTCGCTCGAGCGGGCGGTGGTGCGAAGCTACCATCCGTGGGATTATGCCTGAACGCCTCTAAGGCTGTATCCTTTCTAGTCAAAGGTGGCAACGATATCTCTTGGAGTTCCGAGAGTCAAAAGGCTCAAAACAATGTGACTTTACTAGGCGATCGCGGCTCGCCGCGGTCGTCGCACTAGCCCTATTTGCCGTCTCGAGATCGACAGTCGGGATCGATCCTTGCCATGTCCGACCTGATCTGTCATGACGGCCGATCATGGGTCGCACAAACGTTTCGATGTTGGAACTCGGAATTGTCTGTCTTACGTACCTGGCAGGGTGTTGTACTCGGTAGAGCAGTTTCCACGCTGCGATCTGTTGAGACTCAGCCCTTAGCTTGGGGATTCGTCTTGTCGGCGAGACGAGACCCCGTCATCGTACCCAGAAGCATTCGTTAAAATTAAATAAAACTCGAAGAAATAACAATAATACTAATAAACCATACATCAAATATATTGTGTATATGATAGCACAGAGAGGTTCCGAAACAATAACATATAAAACCTCTTTTGAGGGAGAAATATATGAATTAGATTTTCTGAAAAAAACACCAGTAAAGAGCATTTACCATATTCCAGATGTGTTACAGAAGCCAATTGGAATTGAACAAAGTGTCAAGTCAGACTTATTAAAAAACGTTGTGCCATTAATGCCTAAAAACCGTAGGAAGTTTTGGCAAGACCTTCCTGTGATCTAAAGTAGTTACTTTTAGTTGGTTTTACTATAATTAATATTGTACTTAATATTCTTCTATTTGGTGTTTATTCCTTGTTTTTCATACTCTATTTTTCTGTTTTAAATAAATTGAATAAAAATACATACCTATATAAATAATAAAGGTTTGGTGTTCTCCATTTTTTTCCTAAAAAAATTTTTTTTTTACATAATAGGTAGGTACTATTGTTTAAAAAAATTTCCTTTTATATTGCAAGATGTTATATACTGCATATTAGTTTATACTAATGGATGGTTCTGTTGATGATAGAAAGCAGTATAATCATAAATTGTTGGATACTGCGTTTTATCTTCAACATTTGCCTTTTTTCTTAAAACTATTTTAAAGTATCTGATTTTTTTACGAAAAAATAAAACAATATCGAAACATTTGTAGTTTTATCG
The DNA here is from genome assembly GCA_029963845.1 of Rhamnusium bicolor. Taxonomy (NCBI): domain Eukaryota; kingdom Metazoa; phylum Arthropoda; class Insecta; order Coleoptera; family Cerambycidae; genus Rhamnusium; species Rhamnusium bicolor. The sequence goes on along the minus strand of JANEYF010001503.1, from coordinate 104,251 downwards.
GAAAAATTGGAAAATTTTACTTTTAATCAAAGAGCTACATTTTAATTTAATCCAAGTTAATGTACGAAAACTTGACTCTGCAGCGTTTCCCTTTTTCCTGAAAAGTTTGCGATTATGCAGTTACTGCACTTTTACTTATGACGGCAGTATACGTGCCGTAATTCTCGAATTTTAACGGGGTTGGGACACCTGTAAAAGTCCAGTTAAGCTCAAATTCATTTATTAAGATTATATATGTAAAAATCTTTACCTATATCATTTAGTGTACTCACCTCAGGATGATTACTAAAACGGCAAGTTTTAAGAAATTGACTATTGTCGGTGAGAGGCATGGTGTAACTTACAGAGACTTACCTCTTATGTCATGTCCATTAATAGTTGTTTATGGTTGTCACCTTACACTTACATCATTAATAGATCTTTTATAGTATCTTTAGCTGTTTGTGCAGCCAATTGTATCTATTTTATTGTTTGACATATTACATGTTTAAAATAAAAAATCTGTAGATTCTCTAGATAAACAAAACAGAATACATAATAGGCAAAAATGTTTGCTGTTAATAATTTAAACTAAATATGTTTTAGGTTACAAAATAAAATAGCTAGGTATAAAAAAAAATGATTTATTGATGTCTCCAAATTATTCATTTCGTGTTTTGTTTGCCAGTTTTAAAGGTGATCAGTAGAGCTGTCCGAGGTCACCTGACCGACAGAGCCGTCATATGACTCATATGTTTACATCATATCATAATACTTGAATAAGTACAGTAAATGGAAATAAATTTTAACAATAATGTTACATTTTATAAAATTTTTTATAAAACTCACCCTTTTAAGCAGATTTATGAAGTAGTTTGGTTGTCGTCATCACAAAGTGGGGAAGATCTATAGTATAATAGCATCAGGTATGTTTCTACAGCTGTCTCCGTCAGCGATGTTCGCTTTGTTGAAAAAATATGTTTTGCATTTTGAAAATTCCCATTCGACATCTACGGATGTAACACAGGCATAAGTAAAACAATCTGTGAACTCACTTAACGAAGTTGTAGATGCACCATCACAAATTTGTCTTAATTTGCTAAAATCAGGATCTTTCTGTAATACACTCTCGAATTTTTCACTAACGCGATTATTTTTTTGCGTCATTTATAGCCTGTAGCTGTGTATTTACGTCGTCCACTATTTGCAGCGATTCCACTAACGACAACGAACTATTTTGCAATTTTTCTATTGTGTCGTGTAGTCCTCTATAATTGTTATTAATAGTTTTTAAATCTGTTTCAAGGGAAACGTCTTGAAAGCTTGTCTGGTTTTCCCTAATAGCTGCAGCCTCGTTAGGGTTGAACTGTAGTATCACAGCTTTCATTTGTTGAAAATATTCAGCATAATAAAATGCCGCTTTCAACCACATTTCCCAACGTGTAAGAATCGGCTCTGGTGGTTCCGGGATACCAGGACACTGTCTGTGAAATGCTCGAACCCGTTAGGAGATTTCAGAAATACTTTTTTTGTATTTGCTATTAATGCATCTACCTCTGGAAAACATTTTCGAATCGTTTCTGCCACAAGATGTAACGCATGCACTTTACACGTAACATGTAAAAACCTACAATTGTCTCTTTGAAAAGAACGGCCTATCATGCGCATTGTCGCAGCACCATCAGTCACAAACATCAATACTTGACTTGTTGAAAGTTCAAATTTTTCGAATGTCTCCAACACCCCGTAATTATTTCGCCAGTACACGCAGTTAGTCTTTTACTAGCTAGTAAAAGTGGAAATGTTAGTTTAAGAGGGCCCAGTACACGTACTATAATATTTAAAATAGAATTTTTTTTACAATCTGTCGTCTCGTCAGTACATAACCAGAGCCGTGTATTTTTTAATACACATTTAATCCTATTTACAATGTCTTCACGAACAGCTGGAATATATCTACGTAACGATATACGACTTGGTAAGTTCACCTGGGGATTGTATTTATTCCAAAACTTCCGAAATGGTTGTTTTTCCAGTATGTGTAGCGGAATATTACAGGCTATTAACATTAACAATAAATCAAACATAAACTGAGTTGTCAAAGGCATGCCATTTTTTTTATTTTGATGTTGCACGGTGTTGATGAAGACGACAATCTGTTTTGTGCCAGCACATTAAGTCTTGATTACAAACTTTACAAATTATTTTACATCCGTCATAGAATAAATCCGGAAATTCACCGATAAATTTATTCAGTGTGTCCGCGTACGGTCGTTTTTTACCCTTTGGCGCGTTTGACATTATGTATAATTTATAGGTACAACCTCACGCATTAACCTTTCAAATAAGACTGCAGCGTAAATTACTTCTAAATCGGCACGTGTGACGCCATCGTAAGACCGTGGCTGTACTCCAACCAACTCGGACAGCTTTAGTGATCAGATAATTTATTTGCTATGTTCTTGCAATAATTAACAAACGAAAAATAAGGTTACTGTCAAATGTTAAATATGGTATAATATCATACAAATCCCAAATGTAACTACATTTGGCGGTCTATTTGAATTTGAGCTTAGTGACGTTACGAAAGTTTAAATTATTTTTTTTACAGTTTAAATGTAAAGAGAAAACAAAAAACACGTCTCTTATTTTTATCTCGTTTTCGATTTCTAAATTAAAAAAAAATGGGAAAAAGCCCCATTGTTAAAGGGAGGGAGGGGGAGGGGGAGGGGGAGGGGGAGGGAGGGGGAGGGAGGGGGAGGGAGGGAGGGGGGGGATGGAGGGATGGAGGGATGGATGGATGGATGGATGGATGGATGGTTGGGTGGATGGATGGATGGATGGATGGATGGATGGATGGATGGAGGGACGGACGGAAGGACGGACGGCCGGACGGACGGATGGATGGATAGATAGATAGATATATAGATAGAAAATTTAATTTTCTTCCTAAATATGTTGTGCGACACACAATCAAAAGCTTTGCTTAATTAAGTACAAGAATTGAACATGTACGAATCCTTTCTCTTCAGAGCCATTATTTATTACATCTATTAAAGAATTGATTGCCAAAGTCATCGACAAGTTTTTCCTGAAACCGTATTGGCAGGTAGTAAATAAGTTACCATTTTCAAAATAATTTTTTATCTGTTTTAATATCACCTCGACAATTTTGCAAAAATACGTATAATGGAAATTGGTCAGTTATTTGCAGGGTCGTCAGCATAATCATTTTTAAACATAGGTAACACTTTAAACAGTTTAAGAATTTTTAGGTAGACGTTATTTATAATGCACTGATTAATAAGTATGGTGAGAGGAGTGAGAATAATAGATTTAATACAGTTTAGCACTTTCATATTAATGATTTTGAAATTTTGACCAATATTCCCAAAGTAGTTATTAAAATAGTATTATTTTATATTCATAAAGACACATTATTATTGCTATTATTATTATTATTGTCATTATATTCATACGGTCTCTACCTTATTTTCATCAATAACAAAAATATTTATATGATAATTAAGTTGCCTTATTTAAATAATTGACCGCGGAAAATGAATCGACGTTAATATTATATTTCTTAAAGGCGTGCTGTCTTAAAGTATTTTTTTCACTTTATTTACTTATAAATGAAATAAATGGATAAGTCTTCTTATTTTCAGTCTTCCAAAAAGATATTTATAAACGTCTGTCACAGTTGACGGGTTGGTTATTCGTTTAAAGCCGATAGAATTGATAATTTATATTCACTTGGGAGGATACTAACTTTATGAAATTCAATAAACTTAACCAAGGAAAATGTAATACCATTTTACAGAATCATCAATATAAATATTGTATTATGAAAATTACATTAATGGTTTTCTTGAATATCCAATTTTATCATAATACCCTTTGGTGACCCATTTTTTTGTCAGAAGAAGTGAACTTATTCTGTTATTTTGTACTTTATCTAAATATGAGTTTATTTATTTATAAAGTGGAACTTTTAATTACTATATTTTGTTAAAATAACAATACGGATTGAACCAGCAATTTATAATGTATCTCCGAATCTAATAGCTGAAGTAAATTCGACAAGCTTTAGATAAAATCTCAAACTAATAAAACGAAATAATGAATGAAACATTAAAACAACTGAAAGTCCTTATAATACAGGAAGCGGAAAGAAAACGGCGAACCACAATTAATTAGCAGAAAAAGAGTTTTGTAGAGCTCGTTCTCAGCATATCAAATATCGTCAAAAATTTTGCTGCGCTAGAGTCGCCATCTTGGAAGCTTCAGCTGCATCTTCATTTCTACTTTCTAGTTATTCTCGCGTCTATTACGGAAAAAATTGCTCTTCTTTCTTGTTATATAAATAGGTATTTCCTATTGTTTCAAAAACGAAAACTGGTTCAATTAATAGAAGTTATATAATATGTTATTATATTTATAGTTTGATTTCCATACAATTTCTTGTTTATGTATCACCCATAATTGCTCATAAGGAACTATTAATACTTATATTACAGTCCTTCTTTTAAAATCAATAACCACATTGTACAAAATCCACTAAGTGATTATTGAATAAGCATTTATTTTCATTTAGTAATACTATTGTACATTTTCTTTATTTTTCTCTTTTTATTGTCCGCAAAATTTCTGACTAACAAGAAGAAAGTCATTAGTTCAAGTTTATGGATCCAACGAAACTTCGTGAGTTTGCAGTACTCAATACAAATAACTAGAGCTCGTATCTCGGATGACATTTCCAGAGAGGGATTCTGAATTACACGATATTAGTGATTTTTCTATGTTATCGTCATTTTTGGTGAACTATTTTATTTTCATTTGGATATCATAAAAAAAGCAATTCTCTAATACTTTTGTAAAGTTCCAATCAAAAACATCGGCCACTAACTATTATTGGTACACAAGCTCAAACATCGTTAGATACAAAAGTTTTATTTTATAAACCATAGTGAAAATCCATGTAAATATTTATTGAGATCTTTATATTTCTCAACAAATAAAAGGGGTGCCTGAACCTCGAGACAGTTGAGAGATAATTAATCATATTATGTAATATTATTTATGCACTTGATTAATGTTTATAGCAATATTTAACAAAGTTCAATGTAAAGTATTCTGAGAATATTGCAAATCCTACATATTATTTTTAACCATCTCCAACCTAAATCCGGTCTCTACTTCTACATAACTAACTGTTTACCCTTGACTTCGTCTGCGTGGAATTCGGAACAATATATTAAAAATGTTGTCAGCAACGCGCCCCCACTACTATCTCCCATAGGAGCTGAGATATTTAGCATTTTGCATTGAAAATGAGTGATGAAAGTATGAAAAATCAATATTTCAACTCCTATTGAAGATAAGAAATTCAAATTTCTTTAATTCGATTTGCCAGGAAAAATCCTACGGGGCTCTAGGGAAAATATCGACACTATATTCCATACGAACTGAAGCATTACATATAGGAGGTTGTAACTTGTTTTATTTGATTCGCTGGGAAAAATTATGCGGGATAGTGTGGTTCCAGGGAGAAAATCTACCCTCTATCTCTCATAGATTAAAAATTTATTCACTTGATATGATTATGCTATAGCAATCTTCTGACTTTTTTACGCTGCCTTATATTTTTAGATATTTACATGGATAACCTTTGTGAGCAAAAATTAAGTCGATATTTCATTGGGCGTAAGAGATATTAAGGAATCCGTGAAAAGACACTTTACCCTTTTCACCCCCTTAGGGGTTATAGCAAAATCAACAGTGATGCACCCACCACTACGTATAATCTCCTCCAGTTAAATCAGCAATAAACTACAAAAAGTGATAACATTTTTTATAATTTAGTACTAGTCTTATATGTTACTCCGGACTTTTGCGTCAATGTCATTCGAGATGCGGGCTCTACAAATAATCATTTGTTCAAATAATAAGGCGCTTCTCAAACGTTTCCAAAAAATAGACCACTGAACATTTGGCGTTCAGCTTATAAGGATTTGGAATAATCAATCTGCCACAAGATGCAGGTGGCCCAGTAACTAAGGCGATAGAGTCTGGCGCGCTAAATCAATGGAACGATTGCCAGCCACTGCATTTTTTTTCTATTGTTTCAATTTTCCTTAATACTTCATGCATAATTTTTAAACATCCGACAATTAGGTGAGGCTCAGAGTCTCAGTGCTTACACGTTAGGCTTGATACTAAGAGGTTCTGAGTTCAAATCCTGGCTAGGGCATGGATGTATAGTGGCGTTTGTAAAATACCGAGACGGAAGCACAGGTGACTAGAGCGTTGTTCTGTGGCAGAACACGACTAGCCACTGTCTATCTCTCCTGAATCTCAGCTGCAGCGCCTAGCAAATGTCGCAGGGAATGGTTGTTGTATGTGTGTCTGTCCTGGTTGAGTGGTGGAAAAGCAATGAGCTAAAGGACGTTAATATAAATAAGTCGTTAAAAAAATATTCCGTGAGTCCAGGACTAACTTTCCTACCGGTTTGTCTTTCCCATAGGAAAGCACATTAGCTGTGCATGCGCAGCGAGATCTAGTTTATTCACTTCAGTTTATATACTAGTTTATGTACTAAAGGACATAAAATTAGTAATGTTATTATGCGTATTTCAAGCGCTATTCAGAGTACACCTCTACTGTTAATATGTAGGAAACATATGTTGCAAATCAATGAGCGCAAAGTTGAGAAAATGTTGCAAGGCTTTGTGTAATATTGGTGTTAAAAGTTAAAATTTCTTACTACTTGTGTAAGACGCAGCGGTATATACACTGTCTCCTAGATGTAATAGAAGATGTAATGGACAAAAAATATTCAAATTTTGGAATGGCACTTCGGGAATAAGTCCTATCTATATCAAAAATGAAATGAATCGGTGGTATACAGTGTGTTTTATAAGTCAATTTATTAAAATCATCAGTAATAAACTACTTTTGTTTTTCAATATATGAAAAAACTACATTAAAAAACTTGTTTAGAACTCAATTTATCTCTACTTACCAAATTTTAGGAACATAAAATTTTAGAATATAAATTTACTTAATTGTCAGTTTTTTTGTTGAAAATAAGATAAGTTAATAACAAAAGTTATTCATATTACTAATTTATATTATTATAGATAGTTATGATTTCAGAGCAATCATAACTTGCAAAACTGATTTTTAAAAATTCTAAATAAAAAGGGGCAGTTCCAACAAAGTGAATGCATATTTCTGAAATTTAGTAAGGAGGCTCAAATTGCGTTCCAAACAACTTTTTAGTTGGGATTATAAAACACCCTTTATAACATTAGTGAACTCATACTAATATATCTTAGTTTTACATCAAGCAGGACTGAATCCCCAAGTGTCATTCCAAAATTCGATAATTTGTGATCCGTTACAGCTCTTGTTACATCTATCCTGGGACACAGCGTATGTGTAAAGCTGCTAGGCTTTTACGATTCTCGTCCCAAAATAATTCATGTAACTTGTCTGGCCCATGCCTTACAATATATACTAATGCCTTAAACACAATACAGTAGGTTTCATGAATTGCAAAAACACTCGAGTTATGTATTTTAATTTTACAGTACAAATAATTTTTATTGTCCCCCCCCATGCGCCAGCCTTACGCGCACGGAAATTGACCGGTGTCTAGAGAAATGCCATCATAGGTAAAAAGTAAATAGGAATAAATAAAAATTATTTGTAAATGACATAGAAGAATAACGTTTAATACTTTATACTTTTCTGTACATTATTTAATTACATTAATCTCTGCATGTATTCTTAAATTAGTTCGGGTAAGGTTGGCAGAAAGGAGAAAACCACGATTTAATTAGTCGACATTTCTTGTATTTTGACACATCCTTAGAACTATTTAAATTAGGTTATCCTTTTCCTTGTGAGGGTATGTATTTTCTAAAATTTCAAAAATAAATATGAAAAATAAATAAATATAATTCAGAAAAGCAAGAACAAACAACATTAACTTATCACATTTATATTTAAATTTTTAAAAAAATATGCGCCTTCATAAGGAAAACATAACTTAAATAGTCCTGAAAATGTGTCAAAATACACGAAACGTGACTAAGTTAAACTTGGTTTTCTCCTTTCTGCCTACCTTACCCCATTTAATGTTAGAATATATGCAAAGATTAATGTAATCAAATAATGTATTGAAAATTATAAAGTAATAAATGTTAATCTTCCATATCGTTTACGAGTAATTTTTATCTAATCCTATTTATTTGTGACTATGTTGGCATTTCTGTGTAATATTTATTATTAGGGCTCTCAGAAATGGTCCGTAGGAGAGTGGCGTACGCGAAATTGACTAATACGAGAAACAATAAACTGTTACAATTTATGACAATGTATGTAAAACTTACCCTCTTAAGTAGCTTGATGAACTAGTTTGTTTGTCACAAACTGGAGAAGGTGTATAGCCATTTTGCAGCATCTCCATGAGTGATGTTCGCTTTGGTGAAAATATATTCTTATATTTTGAAAACGACCGTTCGACATCAACTGATGTAATACACGCATACGTGAAATAGTCTTTGAACGCACTTAATGGATCTGGGGCTGCACCATCACATATTTGTCTTAATTTGATAAAACCGGTGTCTTTAACACACTTGCGAACTTTTCTTTAACACGCTCATTTGTTGCGTCACCTATAGTGTGTAGCAGTAGATTTACTTCGCCCACTATTTGCAATGACTCCGCTAACGACAACGCACTGTTTTCTAATTTTTTTATGCTTTCATGTAATGGTTTATAGTTCTTCGCAATATTTTTTAAAACTGTTTCAACGGAAATATCTTCGAATTTTGTCTGGCTTTCCTTAATAGCTGCAGCCTTATCTCGATTGAATTGTAGTATCACAGCTTTTATTTGCATAATAAAAATCTGCCCGCAACCATGTTCCCCAACGTATAAGAATCGGCTGTGGTGGTTCAGGAATACCGGGACACTTGCTATACTAAATGCACGGAGACGTTTAGGAGATTTAAGAAACACATTTTTGTACTTGCTATTAATCCATCCACCTCTGGAATACCTTTTCGAATAGTTTCTGCCACAAGATGTAAAGCATGCACTTTGCACGTAACATGTATAAACGTACAACCTTGTTCTTGCAAAGAACGGCCTACCGAACATATTGTCACAGCACCATCAGTCACAAACATCAACACTTGACTTTTTGACAGTTCAAATTTGTCTAACGTTTCCAGCACCCGTGGTAATTGTTTCGCTAGTACACTGACTTAGTCTTCTGCTAGCTAGTAACAGTGGAACTGTCGGTTTAAGAGGGTCCAGTACTCGTACTATAACATTTAAAATAGATTTTTTTTACAATCTGTTGTCTCATCAACAGATAACCACAGCCGTGTATTTTTTAATTCACATTTCATCTTATTTACCATGTCCACGTGTACAGTTGGTAGATAGTTATATAATGTTGTGCAACTTGGTAACTTCACCTGGGCATTGTATTTATTCCAGAACTCTCGAAATGGTTGCTTATCGAGTATGTGCAGCAGAACATCACAGGCAATTAGCATTAATAGTAAATCAAACATAAACTGTATTGTCGAAGGCATGCCATTTTTTTTATTTTTATGGTGTACACGATTTACGTGAAGTCCACAATCACGCTTATCCCAGCACATCAAATCCTTCTCACACACTTTACAAATTATTTTAGCACCATCATAGAATAAATCCGGGAATTCACCTATGAATTTATTCACTTTGTCAGCACATGGCCGTTTTCTACCCCTGCATAAGTCTGCCATGCTTTATTATTAAGTTAATATCAACAATACAGTACAACAAATAAAATAAAAACACAAAAACAATATGCAATACGCCCAAGTGATTTAACGTGTACGTACACCACTCGAAAGATAATAACAGACTGGACTGGAGAAAGAGTTTCGCGGTCAAGATGAATGCCGGCGACAGTAAGTACATCTGTACTCTACGATCATGATACACAGAACGATTTGCAGCTTTATTTATTATGCATGAACTACTAAAAAAAAATTGAAAGAAAAAAAAATGCAGTGGTCAGAAATCGTACCATTGATTTAGCGCCTAAGTCACTTGGCAACTTGCGGTTCGTGGCAGACTGATTATTCCAAGTCCTGGATGCTGAATGTTCAGAGGCATATTTTTCGTAAACGCTTGAGAGGCGCGCTCTATTATTTTGACAAATCGTTATTTTTTTTTATTTACTTCAAGCTCATGAAGTTAAAGATAATTAAAGGATCCTTGTATTCTCTTTGACGAAGTTTCATTGGAATAGGTAAATTGAACGTCTGACCTTCCCCTTGTAATCCTAATTTAACCTGTGTTCATATGGTCAAATATTTGTTTCGTTAATTTCATTCTTGGTAATCCAATAATTCTTGTGTTCACCCAACTTTAAATTGAGAGGCTGTATGGCCTTTCAACCTAATGTTGAACGCACAATATATATTTCTTTGATTTCTTCCAACCTGAGATAACGTTTTCATGCGGTAGAAAATTCCAAAAATAAAAGAAACATAAGTATCTACAATATATACATTAATAATTTATTATTTTTCACTAGGTAGATGTTTCAAAAATATATAAATTGAATAACTAACTTAATGCACACTATGTTGCTTACATTATTTTAACTAAGTGTACTTTAACATGAAGCCCGCTACACAAGTGAGTTGTAAACAGTCTCGTTATCTCTATTTGCACTAGTCTCTTTACGTTCCGTTTTAGCTATTTACATACATCCTGAATAACACTGAAATGTGACCTCAATCTAAACATAAAACACTTGTAATTTTATTATACCTTTGTCTTGGTCATACAAGTTTTATATCGATAAGCTCTAAAATTATGTAGTTGTAATTTGTGTGTATATGAATATTTAAATTAAATTTCATATTCCAAATAAATGTTTTAAAATATATTGTGATTGGTTATATTATCATAGAAATATACAATATTCAAAAGCAAATATTACATTATACGTTCTTTTGTAATATATTTGTTGCTGGTTTAACATTATTTATATTTTTGACATAAACATAAACGTTTTTTATTAACTGTATTTGTAAAAATTAGAAACGTAAGTTTTAAAAAATGAAATGCGATGGAAAATGCAGCACCCAATAATTATGTTATTCTGTTATGACTTTAGAGATTGTAAAACGATTAAAAATTAAAAGTACGAGGTCGTGAATATTTTTTGCAAATGCGTACTTAATATTGTTGAATAGATAACATTGGTCGACAGTAATTTGTCTAACTGCATAATTTATGCGGTTTTTGATGTTTTCTGTAACAGAGCATCTTCTTTTTCCATAATGTACTACGCTGAGCTCAATACAACTCTGACTTTCAGGACGTTTAAAAAAATGTCACTTAATTAATCACTTAATAAAATCATTTGGGTGGTGATATCAGTTTATCAAAACTTCATGCTGAGATATTAGCCTCAAGATTGAAAGGATGGGATCTTTTAAAGAGAGGTACGCAAAATAGTACTTTCCGTAAAAGGCAGCACCTCTTGTCTAAGAACAATGCCCTAGTGTAGTGCAAAGATGTGGACCCTTTATTAAAGACCTTGCGACAGTAACACAAGGAATCGTACGAAACTATTAAATTTGTGCTGACTTGTGTGAGAAATATCCTTGGCATTTAAGTTGCTTCCTGTGTAAACGGAACAGCAGAGACTAAAAAACCACTCCATCAAAAAGCAGTGGCCAAAGAGAAATACAGTCATTCTGGGAGAGAAGAACGTTAAAAATGAGCCACTTGTACCAACAGAGAAAGTTTATCTTAAGCTTTTACATGTCAAACTAGGTTTGATGAAACATTTAGTCAAAGCGATGAATCGTACAGGACATGGCTTTCTTTCTTGAGAGAAGTTTCTAGAATAAGTGATCCGAAGATCATGGGGGTATATTTGTTGGCCCACAAATAATGGAACTAATGAATGAACCTGAATTTCAAGAGAAATTGAATGAGGCTTAGGCGGCATTATGTGTATTGTTTATCATTTTAGAAAATGGATTTCCTTGGAAACCATAGGGCGGACAACTATAGAAAACTTGTTAACGTAATTACAGAAAGCTTGGATGAAATATGTCTCTTAAAATACATTTCTTACATCCGCATTTGGACTTTTCCTCGAGAATCTTAGAGCTGTAAATGACGAATGCCTCCACCAGCATGTATCTACCTTGGCAAAGTGCTGCCAAGGAAAAGGTAGCCCGAAAATGTTAACGGACCACCGCTGAACTCTCAAGATTGACGTTCCTCACGTGAAGTCGAGCAGAAAATCTATAAAAAAAATATATTTTATGTCAATACAAAATTCACGTAACAATAATTTGATAAAATAACTTTTTCGCACTACTAGCTTTGTGTGGCATTTGACGTCTGTCAGTATTATGAAAGTGTCAATTAGAACCCATGAGCAGAAAAGATAAAAATGTACTTTTATGTTCTAGGGCACAAAAGCAAAGGAAAAAATTATATCGCTTTTCGATTTTTCTGACACCTACGAAGCACAGGCATTTTTGGCTGCCTTCTGAATATCGATACTTTCATCATAATCTATATTTTTATTGCAAAAACTCACGTAAATAACTTAACTGGCAGAAATTATTATCTAGTTATGAATTTGACAAAGAACTTATTGACAGTAACCATAGCAACTAAAAAATGGTCATAGCAAACATACTCCAATTAGAGTGTAGACCAACTAATAAATAAGGTTAACAAATCTTGAAATATAAATTTATACTTTTGAACGAATTTTCCTAAAAATTGTAATAATGCTGGTATTACGAAAAACGTCGTATGCACCTCGACTTGTATCGTATATTTACAGGTCTTGAACACTGTGTTCTCGACCTGTAAAATAGACTACAAGCCTTGGTACATAAATAAGTATTTTTGCCACAACAAAAATGCTAATTACTTAAAAACTATGACCGATAGAAAAATTTTGTTTGAAAGATTTGAAATCAGCACAACTATTATAATGTTACGCTACTGCACTATGTAAACTGGAGAGATTGAACTAGAATTCTGGAAAGTTCTGGAGCGTGCATGGATGTAATATAAGGCACACGGTGCGTTCACGAGCTCATTCTGAATTTAGAATTGCACGATTTGACGTGTTTGTAGGGATAACAAACATGTAATAATAAAAATTAGCTTTTCATTTCTTTTTAACAGAAAAAAAGTTAAAATTGTCGACCAGAGTAACTGGATGAAGCATGCATTTATTTTATCAAATCGCCATTCGAATTGATTGGTATAAGCTGTTAAGGGTCGCAGAATTCCATGACATTAATATTACACACGATTTCGTCTTTTGGACAATGACTCTGTCACCCCTGTTTAACTCTTCCTTTATCATTATACCATGGAACTCATCAACTACAATAGAGTCAAGAGTGAGAAAATCTTTTTTCTGTTTCTGGACCAGAAACTTTGTCGATATCGTCGATTTTACAATTTTCCGAAGCTACTCTTGCTAAAGGAGTCTTTGAGTCTGGGGTAATATACGTATGGTGTAGCAAGTCACCTTCATTTTACGCACGTTAAACACTCAGGGTAACATTGATCAGACCTTGGAAAGTAGTCGAGGTATGTAGAGCTATTATCTACTTTAGTAAGTTTTTTTACTCTATGTATATTACTATCCATATTCGTTAAGGCAGTTTAAACACCTAGTAAACACTAATAATGGCATCATTTTCTATACTACATTTACTTTTAATTTTAGACAGATATGTTATTTAAGTCCCAATTCAAAATGGGAGACCTATACATTACAACCACTCCTATTAAAATACCATTTTTATTTAAAATTACCCTTAAAACCTTTAAATTATTCAGCGAATACATTTTTACGATGCCTTAGTTATAAAATTCATCACAGTGTGACATGTTAGTATCTTCTTTGTTACTTAGGATATTGGTCTCGGATGAAACTATTAAATCAAACTTTTTTTACTGGTTCAAGATAGAGAAGGACGATTAACATTTTCTTACACTTCTAATATGTGTTATTATCTCTTAATCTTTAGGATTCGGATTGTCTAAAGCATATATGTCTCACTAATACTGTCACAAAACGTTTCATTATGGTTTTTATATTCGTCAAAAAAATTACCCGTCAGCGACAAAAAATTCTTTATTGGACGCAAAATTAAATTTAGCATAATTTTTCTTGGTAACAGTTGATCCAACGAAAAGTTTTTTTAGATACTTTTAGGCACCATCCCCTTTCTGATCAGTTTTTATTTGATTTTTTTTTTATTTTACTCACTTTTTTGTGCTGTCATGAGAAATCCGTCCCTATCGCATTCACCCATGTGGACCTCTAAATTTTATTAGTTTTAAATTTCCACCTTGGGTTGTATTCGATAAAAACATCACACCACAAGCCACAGACACAAGACAAAGACACAGACAGACACGCTGACGGCATACAAATTCGGATAAATTTTGCTATTTTCTGGCCTTATAACGCCCACATCCATCATAATCTGGAAGTTGTTTTATTTTATATCAATATTATCTCTATATATATTAAAGTAAATTCCATTATCATTAAACTTTTGTCGTCTCACTGCTTGTGATTTACAAACTCTTCATAAGCATTAAACATTTTCTGGAAAAACATTTTTGAATCAATTGTATAGAAGTTAAACTATTTCTTGGATAAACGAATCAGAATGAAAAGAGTCGTGTACTCTACTGCTGATTAAATTAATGAGGTTTAGATCGCGGTTAAAACTAAATAAAAACTGAAATGTCAATGCACGGGAAAGCATTTATAATTGTGATGCAATGACGATCCATCGATCACGAAATTATTCTCGATAGGATTTTAATGACATTTTACGTATTTTTTTCTGATACTCCTAGAATGTAAATGCAACTAAAGCAATATTTATACAAAATGTTTTAATAAGGTAGACCAATTATTAACCATATTCTCAATTAAAAATAGTATGTCTATTAATTAGGATTCTGCGGGCAAAAACTGTTTGCGAATTAACTGATTTTAGACTCAATATTATGCAAATGTGTAGCAAATTTACAAAAAAACAAGTTTCACGATGGCGGTCATTATCAAAAATAACTTTATTTTATAGTAAAATTCAATTATTTGATTAACTTTTTAAACAATTTAATCCATTTTAAAAATATTATTTAATTTAGGACCGAAAGTGTTAAATTCGTCTTAGCATTTAGGTTAGGTTAGGTTAAATTTTTATACAGTACGACCGTGATCGTGATATATCGTCTCGTTCTTCGATACGATTTGTACTGTAGGTACAGAGTACCTAGTTAGACAGAGGCGAAAGGAAGCCTTCCCGCCAATACCAAATTTGTATGCGCATGTGCAGAATCGCCATTTTTAACTGGTTTATCGATCGACCTAACATTTGTGGTTATGTTTGTTAGTTTAAGTGTGTTTATTTACGTTCAGATTTGTAAGCTTTTTTCTTTGTTTGCGTGGTGTTTAATTAATTAAAGATTATCTGTGTTGTGTTGCTTTGTTCTTATAAAAATGTCTCGTAAAGGTGGAACTTTTTGTGTTTTTCGTGGCTGTTCGTCGAAGACTGGTGAAAATATATCCCTTTTCTCCTTTCCAAAAGATCCTTTAAGGTATGTAAACAAATTAATAATGGTGTAGAACGGACAATATACTAATAGTAAATAGATAAACATTGTTGATTTTATCTGAAATTCATCACATTTGAATAATAAAAACTTCATCATGGTGTATGAAAATTCAAGAGATTGAAACGTATTTCTTATAATATATTGGAATAACAATTATTTCTATTTTCAGAGCTGAATCGTGGTTGAGAGCTTGTAACCAAGATGATTTGCTGGACAAAAGTATGGAAGTTTTGCATAAAAATTACAAAGTATGTGAGAACCATTTTGAAAAAAAGTGTATCTCGCAAAGTAGTGGAACCTGAAACATTTATTTGAACACGCAGTTCCCACTATTATTTTTGAAAATTTTAAGCATTTATTAGTGCAAGATATTGCAGCTGATGTTAGCTGTGAGGAACCCTAGAAAAGTTGTGGTTATTTCTGGTAAAGAATATTTACAAAGTGAAAATTACTGTGTAACTAAACAATAATAACAGTTTTTGAATAACCTCACACGATCACAATGAGCAGTTTGTAGCGAGCCGCCCCTGTAATTTAGGAAAAAAGCAGTTGGAGTGCGCGACCGCGGCTTAGAGGTAACTAAACAGGGAATTGAAGAAGATGGGATGGACGGTGGTGGCCGAGAATTCTCACAGAGTAAAAATTTAGTAAAAAGTGTAAGTGATAAAGATTGATATCGTCTTAGTGTCCGGTGGATGATAGAAAGTTGCCATATTTTCAGGTTCCTCGAGATAAACAAGTTGATATAGCAATAAATAATTTACGGGGTTCTGTATAGACTTGGGCATTGGCTAGACGGAATAAATTAGAGACATTTCAAGACTTTTATGAATTGTTTATGGGTAGATATTGACATGCAGAGGAGGAGCGGAAAACCTAAGGTATGGTATGGTGTGGTGTTTACGAATACAGTTCTCGCGGTGATTATTTTTTGAAATTAGTGCACGAAAATACTTATTTGCTTTTGTCTTTTGATCGTGATACACGTAGGGGCATTAGGAATAATGCATTATATGAAATTGACGAGATTGAAAATTTTTTAAGAAGTATAGATGAAACGTTTGAAGGACATAACAATGATAGGGGGAGATTGCGGCTTCAGAAATAGAAATGGTATATATAGCGATTTTATATTTCAGTTTAATGGTTTTAGTGAATAAATAATAAAGTAATAATGATGGGCAAGGGTCGGAAAAATAAACAATCCAGTGATATAGGTATAGAGGGGTCACTAGTTGACCAGCTTAAAAGTAGTATGGAACATTCACGCTTTAGCCTATCAGATCGCGAAACGTCACAAAGGGCTCTTTCCATCTCACTTTCATTAACTTCTCACTCCAATTCACATGAAAATAAATTATTATTTAGATAAAATAAAGAAATTTGAACTGATCGGTTGATTAATGATTATAGTTTAAACATTAATACCATCATAATAATTAATAATATAGGTTAAGGTTTGAAATTTGATGTCTAACTTACACAGCGCTAAAAACTACACATCCGTTATTATTAAGCAACAAAAACTAATATTAACTTATTCAGCAATTATGCAACAATTTTTTCAATCATTTTTAATTAACGTAGGTGAGTATTAATTATAGGTATTTCAATAATTATTTATGAAATTAAACCCAAAATAGTATTTTGATGTGGCATTTATATTAAAATAAATATATACAAGTTAATATTCTGAAAGTTTAATAAAAATATGCCTGATGCATACATAATAATTTAGAAAGTATCATTAAATTACAAACTATTTGACACAACAGATTATTTATTTATTTAAATAATAACAATGAAAGTGGTCTTACAAAAATTCTTCTTACTGCTGGCTACCCTGGCTTCGTAGTAATCATAGTATATGTATTACATAGTGTTACATATTTAGACAAAATAAACAGGAACAAGTAAGACTAACACGAAATAGAGAAAATATTTTTAATATATTGTTTTTAATAATTCGATTGAAATATTTGCCTCTCTAATTTCTTTTGAATTCGGGCAGAATCTCGTTGTTTTTTGCGACTGTTTTGTAATTCCTGATCACTTCACTGTATCGACAATCTTACTTTATTTAAATATCTTTCACTAAGGACCAACCGCTGACTCCATTCAATTAATATTGATAGATAGTTGATTAAGCCAGTCAGCCAGTATATCATCCAGTATTTTTTTTGCTCACGCTTTTCTGCACGTCTAGTTCTATTTTTCAGACCTACAATCAACTTTAATTGTTATTAAGAATTTTGAGGGCACGGCGGCTATAAAGAATAAATGTTTATTATTTATTATTCTTCAAATTAGTTGCATGACTTATTACCTGATAGATAGAAAGGTCTAAATCGTTTGAGCAAAAACAACAAAGTGACTCTGGTCTGGATACCCGGCCACTCTGGTATGGAAAGTAACGAAATAGCGGACTCCTTAGCCAGAGAAGGAGCGAGATCCCGATTCATCGAACCAGAACCAATACTTGGCATATCCTCAAGTACTGCCAAGATGGCTATCTCAACCTGGGCTGAAAGGAAAACCAGTATTGGCAAGAGTTACCAGGATTTGTTCATTCGAAGGCGTTTATAAAATACCCTTTGAAATCAAGAGCTAAGAAACTTTTAGAATTAAACAGGGTAAACCTGAAAACTCTAACAGGCCTATATACCGGGCACTGCCGACTAAATTATCATCTGCATAAACTCGACCCAGCGGAAAACGCCGAGTGCCGTCTATGCCTGGAGGATGATGAGAAGGCAGACCACATCTTATGCACCTTTCCCGCTGTGGAGAGGATCCGATTCTCAATATTTGGCAAAGGGCAACTGCTGCCAGAGGATCTGGACACATTCTCACCCAATAAAGTTATCAGTTTCATTAAGAGACTGAACTTATTGGGTGAAATATAATTAGGCGTGAGCCACAATAGGCCTGCTGATGGCCGCAGTGGAGGGTCTATTGAGACCCACTCACAACAAACGTAACCTAACCTAACCTAACCTTATTATCTGATGGTTTTAACTTCCTTTTTATTTTGACATTCATCAAATAGTACACCAGTTTTAGGATCCCAAATATCTTTATGGTGACAGGCTTTTATCCAATCATTTCTTTTATTTTCATCCTTTGAAAAGTTGTAAATAGTGAAATAAAATATCTAAACCATGTTTCCTGCCTTTTTTGATAGCTATTATTACATACAGCTACTGCACATCTGGCCCTAGTCATTCTTATTCTTGGAAAAAATTAGATAACTTTAAATAAATGAAGTTGCAAACTAGGCTTATTCTTGCTACAATACCTAAATTAATAAAATAAGGAGGACACTAATTAGTCATTAATATGAAGCACAAATCGTGGTAACATATTCACTCGCAGAAAACAGTAAAATACTCACCTCTGATTTTGTAAATTAATATGTGTATGTACATACACAAACTTTATAGATTAAGTACTAGCAGAGAAGTCTCTGGTACTAGTGTCCTATTCACTGAAATTCACATGGAATCATTCGTTAAAATGTAATAATCGCTTATCATATATCTTGACGAAACAAGTAAAAGTCCAAACAAAACAAAAATCGAAGAAAAACCAATATTAAAAACTTAAAATCACACAAATGCACAAATAAACACTTCGAACAAAAAACGAAAAAGCCCTTTGTGACGTCATTGATGTATCCCCCCACCATAATTTTATAAAATGCGGCAACCGTTTTGTTTATGAGCTGTGCATGGAGCTATGGTTTTTCCAATCTCAATGTAAACAGTCCATCTGAATCGTTGCTACCAGGTAATCTCATTAGAATGCATGTCTGTGATGGCATAACACGGAAATCGTGCTTGAACATTACGAACGATTTCCGTGTTATTCCATCGCAGTCAGGCTTTGTAATGAGATTATCTGGTAGCAGCGGTTCATATAGACTGTTTACACTGAGATTGGAAAAACTATACCATTATGCTTTGATATTTTACTTTTTATTATACCTTTATCAGTAAAAAAAAATTCGTAAATTAATTAAAGGAAAAACACTGTTTGATAGATTTCAGAAATGTGTATTCTGAAGATCTACGAAAACTACAAACACGCGTTGAAAAAAAAATTTGTTTCAATAAATTAATTGAAAATTGTTTTTTAAAAAATAAATTTCAAATCAAACATCAGAAATCTTTTTTCCGTAGTTTCCCGTGAAACACCGCAAGATAGCAACGACATGCAAATGATATAACAGGCATATAACTCACCACAGCTACAACAATTTTTTTTTCTAATTGCTCAGTTTATAATTAGAGTTTAATATGGAGTCATGAAGTAATTTTAACTACAATATCAGTTGGTAATTCTACTTGGATAACCCGATGACAAATAATACCGGATTAGAAGATAAAAGAATATATTTAACAAACCAATTCAATAAGGCAATCTGTGAAAATTCTGCAAGCATTCCAGGACACTTGTCCTCTCCAAAATACCCTTGGGTACTCTACGCTAAAAATAAAACCCGTTTTAGCAAGCTAAGGTAAGTTACTCACATTCCCGTTCTATATATCATATAAACAACAATCGGGACAAGTTATATATCTCTCGAGACTTTTATAGAGACTGTTCGTATTAGTTTTATTGATTTGGTAGTGAAATTCTTTCGTAGATAGTGAATCATTGGCGGACCGAAAATGTATTAAATATAGTACATCATCAATCTCTTTAACACCAGAGAGATGGTAACTGTGAATTTTTAGTAATAGTTTACATGGAATTTATGACTCCGATTATATAACTTAAGAGGATTGTGAAAAAAAGTTAACATACCATGATGTAGTCACCGACTGTAACAGGTAAAAAAGATGTAAGTTCGTGCGTAATTTCCGCGTGAATTTTTAAGGCTACTCTGAATCAAATTTCATTATAAATTGTGAACAAATCTAACTAACGTACTGTTATTATAACTTCACGAGAGTGAGAGAGAGAGAGAGAGAGAGAAGAAAGAGAGTATAACTTGCACATGAAATTCGCACCAAAAAAATGTGCTCGTATTATACAATTCTACAAATGACTACATTGCTTGTAGCTCGCGTGAAGCAGTTCTATAAGAAACAGTTAGAAATCAGGCCCCTCAATACTATCTTGTTTATTAATAATGTTCATGAGAAAAGCAACTTTTTTCTCGTATATGTACAAAGCGAGAAGTTATAGTTCTTGGAATACAAAATTGAAGCCTATTCACTGGATGGCCAAGACGAAGGTTCCAGATTAACTTTATGCAACAAGAATTTACTGAAGAGTTTACGAATATAATACAGGTTATCGTCCATATCTCCCGTAGAATGGATTAGAACATTTTATAATCATAGTTCCAGTTACTGTCTAGACTGTTATTTGATTATAACTTTTAAAAATGGATCGCAACAATAGTCACTTTTTGTTTCTACATACTGGAAAAGTTTTGCAAAAGATATTTAAAATAGCAACAACTGAATAACTTCTTGCCCTAGAGAATGGAGGGCAACCCATACAACCACAGAGACATTTGAAAAGAGGCACTATTTGAAATTCATAATTTGTCCTGATTTAGAAATATATTGTTACGCCATTGGACTGTTTAGACTAAATAGGTGAGACTGGAATGGTACGAAAACGGCTAGGAATGTTCTGGAGTGTTCTAGACCGCGTGAATGGATGCATATAAATACATATAAATAAAGCGAACGGTGGGCCGAGAGCTCGTCGTAAGTTGAAAGTGAACGAGTAAAGAAGAAATAAGAAAGAGATTTATAAGTGTTTAATTGTGATTATAGTTAAGACATTCATGAATCTATTGTTAATTATTAATTAGGTAATAAAGTAGTAAGTAATACCTGGACTATCAATCAGCAAATCTACGAGTATAGGTGTTTGTGTGAATAGCAAACAGGTAACAATTTGGTGTCGGAAGTGGTTTGGAAGAGAAATTTCTGAAATATTCGAAAGGGTTCTACAGTGTTCTTCTCAGGAATTAGTGGTGACACGAAGGATTAAACTACTGGACAGTGTTTGAGGACTATTTCTAGACTGAATAGTGACTTCAAAGTGGATTTTCGAGAAGTTTCTAGAACATTCGATTTAGAAATAGCTGCAGATACGCGAGAGCCGCTAGTAATAACGTGTTGTGGACTGAGAAAAAAGGACTGTTGGAGCAATTTCGGAAAAATTCTAGAGCATTCTATTTGAAAGCTACAGGAGATATGTAAATTGTGTCGACGGGGACGTGTTGAAGACTTAAAAATAGGAGTATAAGTGACTTTTCGTGAAAATTCTAGAACATTTGATTTGGAAACCACAGAAAATTCGTGAACTGTGTTAACGGGAATGTGTTATAGACTCAAAACAAGAATAGTGACATGTTGTGAAAGTTCTCGAACATTCCATTGCACAATTATTGGAGATAAGTGAATTTTGTCAACAGAAAAGTAATATAGACTAAATAAGACTTTTTAGTGCTATTTCGACATTTTTCTGGAACATTCCATTATTAAAATAGACGTGATAACAACATTTTACTGGCTTTATAGTATAATAAACTTTATTCTGAACTAATTTACGTGTCGTGAGTTAATGCCAACAACAAGAAGCATGGCGGAGAGACAAACACAAGACTGAATTGCAGCATTGGTGCAACAAATGGAAGAACAGAGAAAGATTATAGAAATTCAAGAAAGAAGACTTCGGGAAGAAAAAGAAGAACAAGAAAGAAAAAGACAGGAAGAAAAAGATGACTTGAGAAAAATGATGGAAGGCCTAGAAATAAGGCGACATGAAGAAAAACAAGAACAAGAAGGAAAACGTCAGGACGAATTAAGAAAAATGTTTGAGGATCAAGAAAAGTGGTGACTCGAGGAAAGACAAGACTTCAAAAGAAGCTTAGATGACCAGCAGGCAGCCATTTTCTCTCCCACTGAAACATTTAAGGCAGATATTATCGAAAAAAGTCACTGAAGTCGCAGGGAAAGTATGTGAAGTTGAAGGACAAGTTAATGAAGTTAAAGAAGAGGTCAGTGAAATTAAAGGAGAGGTCAGTGAAGTTAAGGGAAAAGTCAATATCGTTGAAAGAGAAGTAGCCCAGCTCAAACAACAATTAAGAGAAAAGGGTGGCCAGTTAGTACTGTCGTCTGGTATCAGGTTACAACTCTCTTTCCTCGATGCTCAAGGTTCATGGTCAGTATATAAGAGACATTGCGAGGCAGCTGCACGTTCAAATAATTGGAACGACGAAGAAAAAGCAACAGCATTGGTATTAGCACTAAGGGACTAAGCATTAGACCTGCTTCAAACAAGTATACCAAGCTCAGCTGAAATCACACAGACAACGGGGTGAAGAAAGCCTACAGGAGTTCGAGGCTGCCGTGGAGAGATTAGCGCATTTAGTCTATCCCGATGCACCAATAGAGTTTCAGCAACAGTTGGTAGTTGGAGCATTTATTGAGGGAATAAGGGACCAAGAAGTTAGGTGGATTTTTAAGTAAGCCAGGCACAAGCGACTTAGTGAGGCTCTAGTACATGCACTTGAGATTGAGGCTGACTATCAAACCAGAGAGTACGAGCCGTGGCGTAAGAGTAAGAGACCCCGGCAGATAAAACAATGCAAGTCGTATTAACCGAGTTAATTCCCAGACGAGACAAGAATAAAATAGCGATAGGCCGAATGGAGGTATCCGCTGTGTGTGACAAATTTGACCATATTAAGACGAACTGTCGTGAGCTTAACATTCAAGATGTCCTTAACATATAATGTCCGACGTACAAAAGATCATACAACTACTGATAAACTTGAATCTTCAGCCGAAACAAGACCAACAGCCAAGTAGTCGTAGACAGAAAGGAAGAGGCATGCGCAGCCCTGATAGGGTAAATGTCGCAGTAATGGAGGACCTACAGGAAAACTGGCAGGCTGGTACCTCGGGGACTGTGCTGGATAATAAAAAGGCAGATGGCCTTTCCAAAAGACCATGCCAGAAAGACTGCAAGCCTTGTCACCGTGAGGAAAAACATCAAAATGTACAAATAGTGATTACCGTTAATATTGATGTTCCGGATGATTGGACAAAAGAGTCGTTAAGGGAAGCGCAGTTAAACTATAAGGAAACTGGTTCTATTCTGAAATGGAAGGAAAGAGGAACCCGATTCAATTGGAAGGGCATTTCAAATAAATCAGTGGGGCTGAAGGCTTTATGGGCACAATGAGACTCCCTCAGAGTAGAGGATGGACTGCTGAAGAGAGCGTGGGAAGGTCCAGATGGGAAGAAAGTTGAGATTGGAAATCATCAGGTATCACCTAGCAAAAGTACTTTAGCAAGTGCATAGTGGAATGTCTGGCGAACATTTTGGCATCAACAAAACCCTAACAAAAATAACAGAACGATTCTACTGGGTAAACAGTCGTCAAGATATGGAGGCAGCAAGAATGGGGCCACAGACAAGAAGTAAAGGCCCAATGGAGCAACATAACGTCGGGGCTCCATTTGAGGGAATTGCAATAGCAAGTGACTTTATGAAGGCTCGTTATGATCTTAAAGCTAATTCAGGAGGATACCAGGCGGGAAATCTGATTTGGCTATATACCCAGAACGAAAGGAAGGCAAGTCCCCGAAGCTTCACCCGCCTTGGGAAGGACCATACACTGTCGTCACCAGACTAAACGAAATAAGAAAGAGACTTATAAGTGTTCAACTGATTATAATTAAGACATTCATTAATCTATTGTTGTTAATTATTAATTAGTTAATAAAGTAGTGAGTAAGTGACACCTGGACTTTCAATCTACGAGTATAGGTGTTTGTGTGGATAGCAAACACATAACAATATAGTGGCCACCAAAGTCCACAGAATTGAGAACTCTAAATTTCTTCTGTGAGTTTATTTGTAGAAAAAATATTCTTAATGATATGATCCGTTGAGCTAACATCGAATTAAAGTTGAAATATTTGAATGTTCTTCCGATCCACAAAATAAAAATTAGGCGTTATAAATAGCCTTAGGGATTTTAGATGTCATCCCATAGACAGAATTGAATCCTAATTTTATGTTCCAAAAATGCGCGATATAATAGTAATAAGACAGATTGAAATTTCTGACAGTGTACTTACAAATGTGTAAGTACATGCAAAAAAGATTTTAAAAAGGAAAGGTTTCTTGCAAATCTTCTACTTCTTGAGAGTCCACTCCCATATACGCAGATTATGGAATCAACATTTTACCGTTTGGATGTTTGAAATTTCCAAATTTATATTAGTATAATGTAAGAAGACCATTGACTCTTTGCAATTTATAAGTCACGCCATCCAGCAGTATTTGTTGCATTTAATAGAAGACCGAAATAGTTATACCAAAGTAAAAACACAGATTATTTTATTTTATGGGCGTGTAAGTATATACCAAATTCATACATATAGAAATAGATACAAATGTAATGATTTCTTTAAATTCTTATTTAATATATGCATTACTATTATTGGGGCTCACGGTATTATATACTGTTACTCAAACCATAAAAGATGTTTATCTCTGTGTCCAAATTGCATCTGTAATAGCAGAAATAAAAATATGTTACACGAAATTAAAAATTATTTTCAATTTAATCAGCATTGTTATAATTTGAAAACCATCAGCCTCCCGTGCTGTATATATTAATTATGAAAACAATCTTGGAAAATAAGAATTTATCAAAACGTATTTTCTAGTTCGTGGTGATTTAGAAAAGAAACGTTTTTCACTTTTAGTGTCAGCTTGACGGTCCCAGAGCCCTCAGGCGATATTTATGGCTTCAACTCGAGGCGGTGACAAAGGGCCATGCAGTTCATGTCGTGTCCGTCTACTCATAAACCCGATCATATTTTGATAGAAACAGGGTCATTCTTTGTTCGTTTTATTGACTATACCGAGTCAAACCATGCTATTTTATAATATTAAGAAGCATATGGTGGAGCTATAAATTAAATCGGTAACTACAATGTGTAATAATCTACACTTTCAGTGTAAAAATATATGTAATATGACACATAGTTTATTTGCTGGCAGATGACATTTGGTTATAAAAATGTATTTTAAAAAATAGTGTACAAAGTGGTCCATTTAATAGTCTACCTTCTGTTATCTTACAATTTTGGTATAATTTTTTCAAAAACTTTAAAATCAGTGTTTAAAATTGTATGTTATGCCCGAGGGGTAAATCTGTTTAGAAGTTGGGTATGAAAGCATGTGGAATTCCGTAGAATTCTCTGGAATTTTCTTAGTATTTCATCGAATTCCAAGAAATTCCCTTGGAATTCCTTAAAAGTTTTAGGTATTCCTCAGAAGTTATACAATTATTATTGTAGTCAAAAATTATTTATTTATTTATTTTCTTTTATCATAAAAACAACTAATAGTTCAGTAGGCAATATATTGTACTGTTGATTAGTAGTGTTATGGAAATTTCTACAACTTTATTATTTGCAAAAAAAAATGATAGTTAAATGTGCATGACACTCTTATAATATGCAGAAATTAGCAAGCTTGGAAAAGGTATTACGATTTCAAGCATATTTTATTTTAATATTAAAAATGAATATAAATCAACTTTACCCTGTATATTTTTCCTTAATATCAAAAGAGCGAATCAAACTATACAGGGTGTTTCAGGATTAACTGGAGAAATTTAAAATCTTAATTAAGGGCCTCAAAATAAGAAACAAATTTCCTTTGGAGGTATGTCCGGAATCGCTTCATTATAGAGTTATGCCCCTCCAAAGATAGATGCTAAAATTAGGTTTTTAATTTTTTTCTCAAATTTTTGAAAAGAGATAAAAAAAATGAGTTTCGGTAAAGATTTTTTACTTATCGGAACGCTTCTAAAGGATATTTTTCAATCTTCCCTTATTGGTAAAATTCGTGAAATCGGCAAACCCCATTTAATTTTTTTATTCGAACTGTTAAACGAAGTTAGTTAATTCTGAAACACCTTGTATACATTTTGAAGATTTATTATTCAAAATGATGGAGTCAACCGTCAAATGAGAAAAAAACTTCGTTTTGACGTTTAATAACTGGACCATCTTGTATCTTATAAAAATCTCAAACTTTCCAATTACATACGGATTAATCCACACTTCCATATAACCTGTCAATAGACAGTATATTTACTTAAAGAATTTATTTTTTGCGTACCATACATTTTAGGTGTGGTAAATTTTAAACAATGAAATCAAAATGTTTTAGACACCATGCAAATAAAAATTTTAGTTATTTCAAAATTACAAAAAGAGGTGGATTTTTTGTTTAATTTTGAGAGGACTACTAAAACTATTTGTACAAAGTTTCGTAAAGAACGTTATATTTAAATTTCTGTTTTTACTCTTTTTTTGCCGTTGAACTGTTTGTAATGTTATTTTTAATTTTTGATCATTTTTTTTTTTTAATTTTCTGTATACTTTATTTATCCTATTTGTGAAATGCCACACTAAAAGCTCGAGAAAAAAAGATAATTTTATTTCAAGGCATTCAAGAGTAAAATATTCAAACAGATTGTTTTTCGTTGAAGATTCAACTTTTCTAATATTCGATTTAATATTAATTTAAGTTTTCAACTTTTTATAATATTGTTACATTCGTGAATGCTTGAAGTTTAAAGTATCCAGCATAATTATGTTATACTCCTCTTGGAAATATAACTTGAAATTTTCGTATGGGACGGAATTTAATTTTCTAGAAGAAAACAAGTGAAATTTAGTACTCGGCAAGATTAAAGAAAAACTCATCACACTAAAGAATATTATAATACCTGTTTTATACATTTGTGGATTATGCCGAGCTGTTAAGATGATGTAGAGAGGGCCATAAATGTTCACAGTAATTGTGTTACTTTAAATATGGGAGTAATAGTGATGTTTTACTAAATTAAGAATTATAATTAAATATGAAGTCCCCAAGGTTTTTTCATTATCTGATTTGACACAATAGTTATTAAAATATCACATATTTATCAAAAGAAGTGAAAGTAACCACTACATACTAATTGTTATTATAATGTAGTGTAGTTTTAATTCTTTCTATTTGTAAAATAATTATTTACTATTTTTTAAATTCATTGTAAGCATAAATAACAAAAATTAATTTATTGTTCCATTATTAAAACATTACTGTTTAAGCTAATGCTTCAGTCACTGAAAACTCCATTAATTTATAGCACTGCAAAATTGTAGTTAGTATTATATTCATTTATGTTAGTTGATAGAAAATGCAGTCAACATATTGTTTAAAGAAAGAACCAAGCCATAATCAGGTTGCCTTGATGCTCTTCAATATTTGTTCAAAGAGTAACTATTTACATTATTTGTTTCTAACCTACATAAATCCCTGGGGTAACTAAGGTCACCATCAGGAAGCTATACAAGTCCTAAAGTAGGGTAACTCTTATATTTTTTTCTTTCGCAGTGTAGTGTAACATCTTCGAGATTTTGGAACATTTGCAAATCGAGCACATTTGCAAGAACGTTGCTCCAATGTCACAATGCTACAAATTGAGGAAGAAGTGTTGAATGCCGCCGGAGAAAATCTCTCAGTCAGCAACAGAACTCCCGCTTTGCAGTTGCAAACATTACAGCCCACAGTTGAATATTACGGGAACAAAGCTAACATTTCTATCATCCCCGAAATGATGAGTCGGAAGAAACGGACTAGTAGCATGGCCTGCCCGATCGCCAGACCTAACTCCATGCAATTTTAATTTATGTATGAAACGACTGGTTTACTCAACACCAATTAATATGATAATTGGCTTGTAGCCAGAATGCAAAAAGTCAGTCAGTCTGTTGCCAAAAGAGCCATCTCTTTCGTAGAGAATCAGCAGGCATTTTAAACATTCTTTACTTTAACTTCTCCACCGATACACAGCGCCATACAACTGCCAAACAGTCTTTTCCCTAATTACATCGGTCTTAATAGCAAGTTCCTCGGCTGCAAATCAAACTCGGGGCCACGAGGTGAAAAGAAAGAAAAGAGGCAATCAAGCAACAGGAAGATCTGCGTCTATTTATTGTAATTATTAATTATATAGTTCATGAACATGATTTTTATTTTATAATTATACAGTGATTATAAGTGATTCTATCATAGCGGGTGTTTCTACGACAGCTTTCGAGTACTTTCGGGGCTCTCTGCGGTCTGACCCCTAGACTATTGTGAGTAGCAACTGTCTACCGTTTGACCATGGAGTCATTTATTATAATATCTGTAATAGTGAATGATAAATTATGTTAACAGCAATAGAAAAAAAACATAGAAGAAAATAGACACATATTTCAATTAAGAAAAAAATCCCCGTTACCCTTTAATGACCACAGTGGATATTTCTTCAAAGAGATACAGATTTATCGAGAAACGATTCAGGTATAAAGAATCTGTATTTTAAATAAATTGTCTAGTTATTTCTTTGAAATTCTGAACGCTTCTTTTATGACAGTATCAAAGAAAAACACTTAAAATGTCTCATCAATTATGTCAAATTTTAAAATAATACAGTCGCAAAATAGGTAGCGTAAAGACGAGACACATGTTAAGAAAGCCATTATCAATCCCTTTTATATCTATACATTATAATGACGTGCAAATAGATGTAGAGTAAAGGCCTCCGGTTTTAAAGCAGGCCCTATAAAGTAGTATTAGCAGCATAAGAATGAATGACTAATAGTTTTTAAAAGAAATTTTAAATCTATTTGCTTGATATAAGTTTTTCATTCTAATCAAATTACGGTTTTTTTATTTCTGTTTTAAAATAAAAAATATCTGATGACGTGGCCAGCACATAACTTTCTTATACCAGTATACATCATCCTGATGTAAAGAATTCATTCTAATTAATCCTTCACTTCAATTAAATTTTAATATCATACCTTGAAATGGTTCATTAAAGTTTTTAAATAATTAATTATCAGCGTCAATAATAATTCATGTCATATATTTTAATAATATCTTCTTATTTACGTTGACATTTTTGTAACTAAATTAGACATGTGAAATGTCAAACTATTAAATTTATCCTAACCCCATTTTATGAGGTCAAATGTGTAAAAAATTTCAGTTTACATCAGCTTTATTTAAGTACTTGGAAAATATATTTTATTGGCTTGATATAGGAGACATCATTTATAATCTTTCATCAAGAATATATATTTTTTTTAAGGCAAATACAAAAAAGTTTGGATCAGGTGGACCTTCTTTCAACTGAGCAATTTTGCTCATCATCGAATTTGTCATTGTGTTTGGCCTTTAGAATATGTGTACCAAATAATAAAGCTTTATCTCAAAAATTGTGGCTGCTATCGCGATACTAAGACATGCAGACAGATTTTTTCCTATGAAGTTGTTTTTTCATTATAATTCGTCGAAATTCGTCCAGAAATGCAATGAAAAAAATTTCCCCGAAATTATACCTTTTTTCTTCTTTCATTCATTGTCTCTTCTGGGGGTACCACATTCACCAAATTTAATGTGTCACCTAAAATGTTGTTGACAATCTTAACTGCCAAATTTGAGAAGTCTTCCATTAGTATTTTTTGAGTTATCGCGGATACACACATTCACACACATCCACACAAAAGCACCTATAGACATCATTCGATAATAGTCAAAATGGATTCAGGAGGGTTCAAAACGTATATATCAATCAAAAGAAGAATTTTCTTCCTACGGAAAAAGTTAATGACGTAGTTTTGGCACATCTAACTAGTAAGCTAAGCATATTAACTCAATTATAAGAAGTGATTCGGACTCTGCTATAAACTGCAGTGTCCTATCTAAATTATTCATATAAGTCAAAATTTATTAGATTTCAATGGATTACTACAGCTTCGAAGATGTTAACAATTTCAAATAAACCCAATAAGAAATATGATTGCAGTTAATAATTAGAGATCGGGAGGTAGCGATAAATTCTAAAGACGACTTTTACATAGATATAGTACATATTATATTGTAAATATCTAATGAAACATTCCGAAACGATATCAAATGATAAAATATTCTTATGTACTATGCAATAAAACTGTTTTCTTTATAAAAATGGGAACGGGAAATTAATGGTTTTTATCAGGTAATTGGATGGATTGCAGCAATAAAAAACAATTATTTACTTATCGACGGGGTTCGTTATTGTCGAGTGTGCAATAGCAATTCATAGATAGATATAGGCTGACCGCTTGTATACGCCCACTACTCCATGTTGAAAATGAATAACCCAATGACTTCAAAGTCATTGAAACACACTCTAAATACGTAGTATTTATAAAACGTCTATGTGAATAACACGTAGAAACGTAAAATGTCTCGTTCAATTTTTGCAAAAGTTCGGTTGTCATCAGACACGACACTAAGAAAAAATATTTGTCGCAGAGATGTGAGAGTATTAAACAAAAAAAAACATTCTGAACTGAATGTACATCTAAATAAGCGTGGATGAAACTACCAATGCTTGCAGTTAGAAGGTGGCAAATATTTTAGTTGGTGCATTAATATCAGTAGCATACTTTTATTTCTCGTCTTTGAATGTCACAGTCCAATAAAATATTTAAAGTTGTTAAACAGACCTCAGCGCCAAAAGAATTAGTCAGAACTTGGTTTTTGAAAAAATATTTTTGCCTATCCAAAAATGCATCACACCTAAAAAATAGAAACTTAAATGTCAAATATTTTTGGTGATTTAAAATTGTCGTTTCAAAATACTATCTGATTCCGTTCTCAAAGTTATAAGAAAATTTCTTTGATAAAAGATTGCCTTTTTTAGTAATATTAAGCATAACAGTTTTCTGTTTATATATTTCCATAGGCACAGAGGTTAATTTAACAAGGTTTATTTAATCATTTATAGAACAGTGGCTTAATACACAAAGGAGAATAAACATTATAGGATGCGACAAATAAATGGACGGTATACTTTTACTCATATGATCGCTAGTTAAAAATACATGTGTTATTGATACATTCACCAATTCTTTCAGTTCTCTTTATATTATATCTCGCCAAAATTACCACAGGGTAAGATATTGTGTCATATATGCATGGACATATTTACACGGTGATACAACATCTATCGTTAGCCCTGGAATTGACGTCATTTATCTTTTAATAACAGGCGTTTTTTCGAAAAATTTCACAAAAAAGTATAAAAATATGTAACAAAATCTTACGATATCATTCTTAGTCTACTTTTCATCTCATTTTATAGAAATAAGAAGACCAACCAAATTGTACTTAAACATCTAATATCTGGAACATATATCCACGACTGACTTAAGAAGAATTTGACATATTTAATGTTGGTAACTTGAGTGACACAGACGATTAGCAAAGAAATTTAGTCAAAGAACTTATCTGTGGCTTTCACGAATCCTCACTTCCAAACTGCAACTATTTAACTTTTTTGTCCCTATGAAGTGATCCAGAATATATTTCAAAAATTGAAGGATTTAGCCTCAGCATTCACATAAATAGTTATATATCTATGCTTAAGAGGTACTAATTTTTTTGACACGAAAAACCACAGCCACACTTTTTTAATGTTTGACTTGTTTCTTTTTATTGATTGAATTTCACGTTGCATAGTCATTAACGCATGAATACTTGACAATTAAACCGCGTTTTAACACGCTTCATGACGCGGCGCAATTAAGTTGAACAATCCAAACTGAACTTTTTCTTTATTGCATTTATTCTTACAAAATATATTATCACCGTTATGTCGGTGCGCTGACACCGCTTAATTCTCGACCCACCAACGTTTTCTGTGAGAATAGTTGCAACAACGTCAGTTTGAATTTTTGCGCCGCGTCATGAAGCGCGTTAAACCGCGGCTTACTTTATGAGCCTTAAGGCATTAGATTTAGTTTGAACAGCACAATATGGTGCAAATTTTGCGTAATAATAATAATGTATTGTCTGAACGTTATTTGTGACATTCTCTAAATTTCTCTTTTTCTTAGGGCTGACTACGACATGAATAATTGTTGGCTGTCTAATAAATATTGAGAATAGAGTTAATAATCCGGTACAACGAGTAATATTTAAGATCCATTTTAACAAAAATAAAACCGGTAAATTGTGAGCAAAATTAAAAATACTGTATTTACAGTATTCCGTGTGACTGTAATAAACATTATGTGGAAGAGTCATCCAGACCTAAAAATGTAAGGAGGTGACCATACTAATTATATTAGGTAGAGTGAAACTGAAAAATCGAAAATTTGCGAACATACTTGGGGAAACGGACATAAAATAAACTAGGATTCGCAAACATTTTCAACGAAAGAAGTAGACAGCAACAAAAATTAACCGGCAATAATATTATTGAGTGAAGAAAAATGTTTATCCCATTACTTTGTAGAATTTGAGTACAACGTGATTACCGATGTTAAAAGAAGAATTGAACAAAATTAAAATTGTATAATTTAGTACCTATGAATATTATACAGATCGAGCCAACCCACTAGATAGACGACTAGCGATATGCGCAGTTTGAATACGACATTCAAACGGAAAAGTTTGATAGGAAAGAGTATGAAGAGAAAATAAGAGTAAAAAGTTTTTCTAAATTGCTTGACAGCATTATAGTGGTAAATTATTGTGATCATAAAAATGAATTTTAAATAAAATATTTATTTAATTTTATTTCATCGCTTCGTCCGATTACATCACTGTTTCCAATAATAATTATGTAGTACCGCTTCTCTTTGCCAGACGGCACAGCTATATTAAAATAGTATTTTAGTTATTTTCTGCATTCAAAACAGTTTTAATAACTTATTACACTTTACGAAAAGTAGACATTATGAAATTGTTTTTCATGCTCAAAAAAAACCTCCTTCTACTGTAAAAGCACCTTCTGACATTCGTGCTGACAACAGACGGGCGACTGTAAACTGCGCATACCGCTAGTCGTGTATCTAGTGGGTTGGCTCGATCTGTATAAACAAATAACATGTGTTGAGTTTCTCGCTTCACATATTCTACAAAAAAGATAAATATATAACTATGAAAAAGAGAACAGTATCATTTCCTAAACGTTGGGGAAATAAGTTATTATCTTTTTTGTCTCATATTAGTTTTCAAAAACACCCTCTGACTAATCTTTTGATGTAAATTAAAAGGCACAGAGGCTTATTTTTGCAGTAACATACTGAGTAACTAACGGTATTTTTTATATAATCAAGAATTATTCACATGATAGTAAGCCCCAAGAAAAAGAAAAGTAATAATTTCCTGTACAAGAAGATGTTCCTTGAAAAAAACATGCTCGTCGCCAGTTTGTTCCCATATTAACAGGACCAGCATCAGTTAGCTAGTTATCTAAATGCAAAAGAAAAGCGCTAGTTATTATTTACAATCCACGTCCGTTTTTGGCATTCTTTTAAAGATTATCCACCAATCATTAAATTGCTGTTTCTCCTTCCAGTCAATCAAACGGGATGCAAAACTATGGGTTCCGTGTATCTGCGATGTGAGCACATTAAAGTCCCTACCATACTACAAAGTGGAGAATATAATAAAAGAACAAATTACAAAGAACATATATTTTCAAAGGGCACTAACTATAACATTAAAAGATCGAAATTTAAAAACATCTTCTTTATTCAAAGAATAATAATGAGTTAAAATATTACTTATGGAAAATCTAATTTTACAGGAGTAAATGAATTTACTGAACTTGCTGAGTCCATTAAATTACCCCACATTCCCTTCTTGATGTGAGTACTGTTAGTATAAATGTTTGCGTTCAAAATAGCTCTAGATCTGCTGTACAAAATTCCTTTAAAATTTTGGCTTCTATAAAAACAATTAAACTGTATTTTTTGTGAACAGATTGGAAATCTGTAGAAGGTTTTACGTATCTAATTTCTGAGTTATCTGTTCTTCAGACTAATAATTACAAATTTAAATTTGTTTAAATTTTACATAGCTGTAATTAATTTATTTTCAATAATACTTATTTGCATGTATTAAATAAAATTAAAACAAAGATATTTCTACTCTTAGGTCTA
Organism: Rhamnusium bicolor; assembly: GCA_029963845.1. Classification (NCBI taxonomy): domain Eukaryota; kingdom Metazoa; phylum Arthropoda; class Insecta; order Coleoptera; family Cerambycidae; genus Rhamnusium; species Rhamnusium bicolor. The sequence goes on along the minus strand of JANEYF010001503.1, from coordinate 69,518 downwards.
CATCATCTAATCTAGCCTAATTTTCACAGTGTTAAATAGAAAGACATTAGAATCGGCCCGTGATCTTTGCAAAGGTCCCTCAGTAAGACGGCTCATCGTTGTTCAAACAGCCTCGACATTTCACGCGAACAACCCCAGTCTCCTCTGTCGGATGGTGTTATGAAAATACGTTTTAACTTCAAAGAGATGTTGAACCCGAGTGATCTGCAGATCAAGTCAGAGCGAAGAGCAATTTGTGCATGCAGATTTTGTTCGCGGCGGACTCCTCAAAGTGGAAATCACCCGAGACGTGTGAATGTGTATCCGCCACAGCTAAGGATAACGGATATCTCCGGTCTCTTACGGCTCCTTTAAGTACATCAAGCGGTTCTACTTTATGTCCTCGTAAAATTCTATGGCAACACGCATCGTGGTCTTCTTGTGTTTTTCAGTTGAGCGTAGTCGATCATCTTAACTCTGGATCGTATAAATAACAGACCTCATCCAATTGGGTTGTAATAAAATAGCTCAATTTATAAAATAAATATACATGGTCTGTCTTTGTTAAATGAATTTCTTGAAAATTCTTCCCATATTCAAAACGTGTATGTTTTTAACTAGCTGCTACTATAATATACTACTATATAAAAGGTAAATAAATAACCAATAAATTCATTTTCATCTTTAACACAGTAGCTTACTTAGACAGTCTCTTCGTCGTTCTTACAGTAATTATTAAAGGAAAACAGTTTTCATGCAAAAGTTGTAGAATTTTTAGCATTCCATCTTTCATAGAAATGTTATTCATATACACATTCTCTGTCCTAAATTGGGGACCCATGTATAGCTATCTTGGTTATTTATGACTGACAGCTATCGCCAATTTCGAGATAATTCCAGAAAACTGAAATGGCGCATTTTAAAAAACTTTTTAATTTTAGCAACTATATTTTTGAGAGTTATTTAAGTTACTTTCTTTGACGTTGCCAAAAAAGTTCAATCGTCATTTGTTTTTAAGTTTATGCCACTAATTTTGTTTTTTTTATCGGACGCTATATATATATATATATATATATATATATATATATATATATATATATATATATATATATATATATATATATATATATATATATATATATATATATACATATATATATACATATATATATACATATATATATACATATATACATGTATATATATATATATATATATATATATATATAGATATATATATATATATATATATATATATCTTCTACAGTATGGCTAAAAACCTGATATTATTTGTTCTTGATACACTTTTAAATAATTTGCATCACATCTAGGCCCTTCCCCATCTTAGTCTGAAAGAAATTACAAATAAACACGTAGTTATTTTAGACCAATAAATTAAAGCTGAAAAGGTTTTTTTTTTGAGTAAAAGGTCCAATGCTTAGAAAAATTAGTTTTTCAACTTGCCGACGTTTCGGTAAATTTATTGCCTTCTTCATGGCAATTAAAATTTAGTTTTCAACATTCTACATAAAAATACACAGAACCGCAAGTAAATGTAGATATAAATTATAGTTTTATAGCTGGTGATTGTATATTTATATATAAAAATATATGCATCAATATAACTGAACGTCGTTGTATTGGATCGTACTATTTGCTGGTTCTGAGGCGAATTCGCGAATTTAAGAAAAATTGTGACGTGTTATTCTAAAGACCGCTGATGAAAAATAAAATGTAAATAGTACCCCTACACATGAGCTACACCCTTGGGATCATTTTCTCAAAAAATATCTACTGGAAAATTTAAGCGATTATTCGTTATTTGGGTTCATCCTTGTATATTATAGAAGCATTGTAGACCTCGTATCTCGAATTTAATTAAAATAAATCAAAGATAAAAATACCTTTAGTTCTTAAACCTACTACTTATATTATTTAAAATAAAGGGTGAGCTTTTTATATGTAAATAAACAAAAACGGGAAGAAAAATAAATGCTTATCGTCAATATTCAGTTATCCTTTAGGATTAAAAATAATGAGGCAGGTTTGCTATCTTCAAACGTTTCTAACTGCACCTATAACTTTGTTGAGAATTCTGTCTGCATTTCTAATGCAAATTAACTTAAAACTATTTGTTGCATATGCACGATACACATTAAATTTAACAAGAGGGTTGCATAATTTTATTAGTTGCCATAACTGCACTCAGGCTCTGTCGACTGCTGATACTAATTTGATAATGATATTTATTATTCTGGATACATCATTAGGCTACCTAACAAAGTTTTGTATGAAAACGAACCTACCACAATGATTGAAAAATATTTGGCAACAAATTTGTATAATCTTTAACTTAATCCTGCAAACATGTACTTTTACCGATATGTCGAAACTTTCTAGGATATGCCCGGTTTATAAAAATGGCTCAAAAAGCAAAATCACAAATCACAGTAAGTCCTTGATCGGCGCAGTCAGGTTGATATTGTTTACGCTGACTTCTCTAAAATGTTTGACAGGCTGGACCATGGCATATTATTATCCAAATTAAACATTCTCGGCCTTAGTAATAGCCTGATAGCTATGATTAAATTATACTTAACTGATAAATCTCAGTTTGTTCGGTGTCATGCTTACCAGTCAGTCGATAAGCTATGAGAGTTTTGGCGTAATATTCCATGTTATTTCTTATGGAGGTTCATTTTGCAGAATTTTCATTCGGGGTAATGAAAACGGTTTCCATTTGATATAATCAGCATTCGAACATTCGGGATTCAGATATGAATCTTGTGGATATTAGAGACGTTTATGGTCATTATTATAATGTTATAAATGTATTAACATATAATTTGAACTAGTGGGATTCGGGATACTCGGAATGGAGTTTGCATACATATTAATTAATTAATGATACTAACATATTCTCAATATCCCGAATCCCACTAATTCAAATTTTAACTCAACATATTTATAAAAAAATTCATATCTGATTCCCAAAAGTTCGAATTCTCATTATATTAAATGAAAACCGTTCCCATTGTCCCTAATAAATATATTCTGCAAAATGAACCTCCATAAGAAATAACATGGAATTTTGCGTCCGACCTCTCATAGCTTATCCACTACAGTCTGTCAAATTTATTCAAACTTAAGGCGTTCCTCAGATCTCCGTTCTCGGGCCATAATGTTTAGTAAAATTTTCTATTGAGTGTACGAAGCTGCAGAAAAGCCTATATCAAATAAACTTATAGGGTCGTTAGTGCTATTAATGTTAGAAAATGCTGAGCCATGGCGATTCGACAGACTAGTATTATTAAGTTTACTAGATTTAGCTGCCTATGTCAACAGTAAACAAAGATGTACAAGTTGCGTATTTTTGTAATATTATCAATAAGCTATTTAAATTTGATTTATTTTAAAATATGTATTTTTCATTGCAAATAGGTTATGATTTTTATACGTAGTTATACAGTCATAGTTATTTGAAGTAGGACTCAAATCGGTTCAAATATATGAAATATAAAATGTTTAACTTTTATGATGGACACCCTGTACAGCATGCAAGTTAAAACCAAAGTCTTATTAAACAGACTATCACGTATTTTCTTATCATGATTTACAGGTGTAATAAGGCAGCTGACTGTTCATCGCTGAGACTGATTCTCTATAAAATTACCAAATGTTTAAAACAAATTTTAAGTAATATTTACAGATTTAATTTCAATTTCAAATTTAACATTATCCAAGACCTACTGTAATTCCCGCTAAATTGAAATAGAGTAACAGTTGATTAGATTGATATAACGGCTTTGTACGATCCTAATCAAAAATTGCATTTATATTTTTTTACATCTCTGACTTTTGAATTTAATTTCATTAATTTTTACCATTTTCATTTTTCATTTGTCCTTAATAATTAGTGTAGTTGCTATTTAATTTCTAATATACGTGTATTACTGATAATTGAAGAAAAAATTAAAATAAATGGTTTTATATAGTTATAGAAAAAACAAAGGATTGTCACAATTTGAAACAGATGTGCATACAAATTTTGAAAATGGAAAAATAGCAAATTCATTTGAGAGATAGGGAGTTATCACAACAATTTACAGTGAAACTATTGTAACGTTATGTACCATTCATATCAACTGACAATCCCATAATATTCAAAATCCATGGTTAATGAAATATTAAGACGAATGATTTCAATTCAATTTTATCCTTAAAATTATATGACACTAAATAAGTTTATTCGTTTGCACAACGAGATTCACCAGGTTAATGTTTTTTTTGTATCGCGTTGCTAATAAAATTTGTTATAATTAACCTCACTCTCCGGAATTAATAATTTACTAATATATATTTGTTTTTTTTTGCTTAATTGCATGAAACATTTTATTCATAATACAGGTCTTTTATCGATGATTGCAAATCCGCTATTTTACAGATTTTGACAGTATTCAAATAAAATTATATTCCTACAACACAAACCTACTCCCAATTAAATATTAGATAAGAATAATTAGAAGAGGCTTACCTGTCTGGTTGTTTATATCATCTATGAAATAATCAACAATATACAACATATTACACAAATAATGAACAAAGCAGTACAAGCAATTGTATAAAACATATTCTTAGGCTTGGTGATTCGACACATATAAGAGATTTTCTATAACCCTTACACATTAGACATAACAGAAAAAAATTCTGTAGTGGTTTTTGGTGCCAAAAAAACTCAGATATTTACCTGGAAACTGTTTTGAGAATTTATTTCCTACCATCATTTCAATAATGTGGATAACATCTTCACAAAACAATACATTTTAGTGAGTGTTATAATGATTACAGAGTATGGTGGTCAATTCAGTAAGCCCCGTGATTTATCCATCCGAATACATCGTTTATTAGGATGTCCATCTTGATCGAGTACAACACTTCTTCAAGGTGATTAGCATATGTCGAAAATTAATGACATATCTTTGATTTTATAGCCGAGGTGGACTATGTCAGGATTATTTTGTTGAAATCGTCTGGCAGTGGGAATTAATAGCTCCAGTAAATGCGGCATTTTTTGTTCTCGACAAATGGCTCAATATCTCCGGGAATATAAGACAGCATTAGTGTCTACTCTACCCCGTACTTGTAACTCTGCAATCCGCATTATATCAATAGATATAGACCGAAACGCGTATATGGAGAATGCAGAAAGTAAGTGTAAGAACTATTCCGGCGCCTGACTACAGGTCTTCAGTTCAAATCAGGAACTTCTACATGCCACACGTGGCTATCCTAGACCAAGAGATTTATAACATCATTCTGACAGGCCACAGTGAGTCCTCAATCTTCTACTAAACCCAACTTGCCTTAGAAAGACGAATGTCAGCCTAATAGAAAAGCCCAATGTTTCTATATTCGATAAAAACCTATGCTGGGGTTTATCAACAGGCTGCCAAAACATACTTTCCTGTTCGGCAGCTTTGATTCGAGCTTTTAGGCGATTTGGCTGAAGATTAGTGACTGCTCTACATCATCACCACACCTGTCTCCACGCCTGGTGTCAAATAGGAGACTGAGTTTATCTGTGGATCTTTTTGCACCCACTCATGGATCTGTGTTTAATGCCTGGATCGTCAACTTTGAGACATGCTCTTTCTTTACTTGAAAGATGACGCTTTACTCAAGAGCATATTCGCAGTCTTCAATAATGTTTTGTCGAAAATCGTCATTCAGTTCGAAATAACTAAATTATTCAAAAAAAGAATATAAAATAGCAAAACTATCATGTTTGAGAGTAAAACACAAAAACAACTTTTTTTGTAAAACAGTTATGCTCCATAATTTTCATTATCTAAGTCTTTATCCAGAAAGAAGTAAATACTAGAAAAAAAAAATAGCACACTGACGTTTCTTAGATCGTAAATATGAAAAATTATTTTAATTTAATTATTTTGCAAGTGAAACAACAAACAATTTTCTTCAGACATGTAGTTTTAACATATCTTGAGAAATTTATGATAAATCTGCATCAAATATTTTCTGAGGATATCTTTTACTCTTAATCAAAACAACGCTAACAAGGGCTATTAGTATAAAACTGGTTTTTTTTCTTTCAAATGCCCTTAATGTATAATACAGGTGAAAGGAATATCCATTTAATATGAAATGCGTTGAACATATGTAAAAAACAAAAGGAAGTTTCTTTTTAATCAAAACAAATTATGAAAATAAAATAAGAAAAACTCGAGGAAAACTATAAAATGTGTAGGGTAGACCGGGGACAGTTGTACCATTTTTTACTTATTGCATCCTACAGACTATTGCATGATGTTTACCAAAAACAGTTTTGACATCTTTAGATACAGTATATCTTTCCCCATAAAATATAATTTAGTAAAAGTTTCTAGTGCAATCATAAAAAAAGTTTCTAGGTTTCATTCAAAATATTGCAAAGTGGTACCAGTATATGGGCACAATTGTAACACATTTCAGTTGTTGCAAAAATATCGTTTATTTTTGAGATTACGTTTAGGTGCTTCAAAAAAATACATAAAATAATATTTAAACAAAGTCAACAAACCCTGTAAAACCGAAAGAAATGATACAATATTCTTTGGCAAAAATAAGAAAAAGTTCCTGTAAAACCTGTCACAACAAATAATAATATACTTTGATAAATTAAAAAACCTAGCTTGTTTCATAATCAAAATCACTTAGATTGACAGTTGTAGCACACATACAAATCTTCCTGTTTCGCACATTCTACATGGGACTAAAGTTTGCATTCGAGGCACTGAACCCATTGTTCTCCTGGTTTGCTTAAACTATGTGGTTCTAAACATACTAAACAAAAATATTCATTTTCTTCCTCACTTGAATCTGGCGGTTCTGCCATTGTCGACTTCTTAACGGTTGTGGCCTTCTTTTGCTTTCCCTTAGCTTTTGACCCAAAGTTTTTCTTAACTCTCTTTTTTTTGTTTTTGTTCATACTCGATCCTAATTCTTTTTCTGGCGTGTCTGTGTAGATGGTAGAGTGTCTTTTCTTATTTTTTTTCCCTTTCTGTTACCTGGGTGGAACTTTAAGGAAAGGACGGACGCTTTCAGGAGAAAATGTATGGCTGGGGGTTGTAGAAGGTTGAACGACGATTGTGGATGGTTGATCTCTGCTTGTGGATGGTTGTGCAGTGTTTGTGGAAGGTTGAACGACGATTGTGGATGGTTGATCTCTGCTTGTGGTTGGTTCTGCAGTGCTTGTGGAAGGATGAGCGACGATTGTGGATGGTTGAAGCGAGCTTGTAGGTGGTGTATTTGGGGGAGGCATTGGTCTATCTGTAATTGATGATGGGGCGAAATCTAATTGTGTAAAAATATTCCTATTGAACGGAAATATACCGGTACATCTAAATCCAGCCTGTATGTTTGTTTGAGTGAGTGCAAGAGGCAATGCTATTTTTAATATGCCTAGAATATCATAGACTGACACATCATTTTTGAAGGATTATTCCTCATCCAACTATCACAAGCAGAGTTAACGGCTTTCTTTAAGGGGCCATATATAGCACGATCTAAAAGTTGTAATTTGTGGGAACAATGCGGCGGGAATGACAACACCAATACCTTTCTCTTTGCAGAAGTCCAGTGCTGATATAGATATATGTGACGAGTAATTATCGAATAATAATAAAACTTTCTGACTGATAGAACAATTCGTACATTTCTGGAAATGTTTCAAAAAAAATGATATACTCTTCCTCCTGCATCCACCCACTAGCGTTGCCCGCTCCAATACATCCCACGGGACCATCTCTGTTGAACTGATCTTGGTATCTGAGGCGCGGAAAAATGAACATAGGTGGCGTAGAATTGCCAATTGCGTTAACTGCTATTGTTACAGTAACGAATGTTCCACGTTCAGCGCCGACCTGTCTCATTCCTCTTTTTGCAACAATTCTGTCTGGTTTTTGTACTGTTGTGATACCTGTTTCATCTAGGTTATAAATGTCTTTGGCTTCGAAATGTTCCCTATCCATGACTCTAGCTAAATTATCAAAAAACATATTAACATTGGTGGTGTTATAGCTTGTAGCTCTAGAGAGACTGGTGGGCTGGGCACATCATCGATAATTGCTTATTTCTCTTCATAAACGATGAAAACCAATCTTTGCTTGCCAAGCCATTTTCATCCCATTGAACTGGTCTCTTCACATCGTATTTTTTGGTCAATTCGTATGCCAGTTTTCATATTTCTTTTGGGGAGCAACCCTCATACATCTGCCCAGCTTTAATGATGTAGTCCGCCATTCAAGTTTCTTGTTTTTTGGTGAAAATTCGATTACAACTATTGTACCCCATGGAAACAATAGCTTTTGAGTGATCAGTGTTTGCAGCTTCTCTCTTCCGTTTATATCTTATTAAAGATACATGTGACAGTCCATACTCTTTAGCAGCAGCACGAATGGACAAATGGTGAGTGACAATTTGATCATAGGCTCGTTTATATAGAGAAGTGTCTTTCGATGATCTATCTGTTTTGTGTATTCTTGTTCTAGGCATTCTACAAAGAAAAGAAATAATGTTGCAATACATATTAGTCATTTTAAAATAATCGATTAATTATCAATGCGTTTCAACCGTCCTCTTGAGGACAATTGTACTGGTACAATCGTCCCCTGAATGCAATGGTACAATCGTCCCCGTGCGTATTTTTTCCAATTTCGGCTATTTTTTTCTATTACATTGTAAGATAAAATAAGTAGCGGTATGCAAATTGAAAAGAGGAACAATCACTTAAATAGATGCCATTTAAGAGAATCAACTAATCTACTCTGAAATCCTCAAATCTAAGATTATTGAAATGTAAACAAACTTACTTTAGGCTCGCAAAATCTCACTATCACCAGAAGACGTGATCGTTCGTTCGCAAGATTAACACTCTACTAACTCACAGGTGCTAAATGTTCAGACGAGTCTTCCATAGTTGCCACATCTGCATATTGTTTATAACTGGGCAGAAAACGGAACTGGTACTATTGTCCCCTGGCACAACTTACTTTAATTTAAATAAACATAGTATAATTCAATATAAAGGGTTCTAGAATCTTTGAATGTATGAACCCATCAGTGTGGGATCACTATTTAAGGCAAGGCCCGAAGTTCAAGTTCCCTAATAATATGGTAGATCCGCTAGTGATCAACGTTTCACGCATAAATACTCGAAGCGTTTTGGATTCTTAGAAGAAGAGTTTAATGATGATTCTGTAGGGATACATACATTAAACATAAACAAAACTGATAAAAATTTTTTAAAATAAAGTTGATTATTTTGAACAAAAATTACTGTACAATGTTTTCAGAAGCTTCTGTAGAGACATTTTCAGCCATGTAAATACGAAATAATTTTCAAATATTAAAAATAAGAAAATGTAGGTATTATAGTTGATGAAAAAAATGTATCTTGAAATTGTTTCCTCCAGTTACAATACAAAAACCAAAAACTCCTAGACCGCTGCACAACGTTCTTTATTATTAATGAGTTCGAAGGATTTCAAAAAACACGGATATATTTAAAAAATATATTTTTGCTAAGTCAATATTTTTTAATCTCAATATTTTTCTTCTTCTAATACTACTAGTATGAATACTGTTATTTAATCCAATATCTCCTTGCATATAATTAGAAGAAGTAGTTGTTTTAATAGTAATTAATTTATTACTTTTTCGAGAAAGGTATCCACATATGCGCAAATTTAAAAATCGCTAGAAAAAATTTCTACAGACAAGGTTCCTGCGGTTATTCTTCACTTCTGCCCAGCACTATTTAAAAATTTCGTTCATTCCGACTGTAAACTAATAAATATTCTCTTCACAAATTAACAAAAATTGGTCATGATCAAAAACAAATTGTCACAATTTTTTCCTTTAATAAAAATAATTTTAGGGTTGGTGTGAAAATTAGACGAATATATAAGTTAGTCTACGTTGATATAAAACAATGGTTACGTTTTCCCGCACATCCTAGTACATAACCTAATTGGAAATGTATAATACCATATTCAAAGTAGAAGGACGACAGCAGGATATGCATGAAAAGGGCCACTTGCAAAAAGGCGGAATGGTCGTATCCGTTTCTGTGATCCAGCGCTACGGTTTCACATCTGGCGCATATAATTCAAAGGTTCAGATAGCAGATAATATTTCTTGTGGTCGGCTCTTATATCTCTGATGTGACAAAATGCTAGCTCAGCGAGTCCGAAGACTGGATTAGCCCTCCTCGCGGTGTAATATAGCGTGTGATGAGAATAATAACAATAAGTCAATGGCTCGCTTCTCTTTGCAATTTCACTGCTTTTCAGGATTCGCTTATGTCTTCAACTTATCTAACAAGGTGGATAGAAGAAAATATACTATAATGCATTGGAATTATTACCAGACTTACTCATTATTCCCAAGTGAGAACCTACTAAGTATATTATACTCAATTTACAATATTAGTTATGAAAAATTCCAAGGAGAACTGCATTATTTGATATGTTTGTAAGAAATGTCCTAAATCTAAATCGGCAGAAACAATATAGTATCACACAATGTATACGAAAAAAATTATATTAAAATACTTGTTGACGGCGGATGAATAATCTAACTACAACAGACCGACACAAAGAAATAAGAACTAATGAGTGTCGTCATTATGTTAATAGTCCATGTAATATAAATATCGGTTAATTTAGCTATACAGGCTGCCCTAGAAAACAAAAGATATAAATTTAACCGAGCATACTATACAACAAATTAAGTTGATTGAACTCAATTCACCTATATAAAAATATCGATCCTCTAAAAGTTATCCCTGTAAAAAAGATAAAACAATTAATTGTCCTTTTTTTTAGATAAAAAAGTGCTTAACAAGAATCCTGAAATTTGTTTTTTTTTATTTATTAATTCAATTACCACAGCGACGTTGTTTATATCAAATACATAATCGATGTGAATGATGCCACTGTGACAATGACGCTGATTTTGAAATCAATTTCAGCGATCGACGCAAGAAAGTTCAAAATTATTACCTTCTTAGATAGCATATTTATTCAAATTTAAAAACGCGTCTTGCCACTAGTCGGAAGATACAACCTCAAATATGTGTGTAATTTAGTTTTTGTAAGATTTATATCATGTATTTTGTACAAAGTGAAAAAAAGTTTATTTTTATGATATAAAATGTCATTTTATTATATAGGTCCTTTATTTTAACATGTTTGTAACATTTGAGGAGCGTTATTTTAAAAGGCAACAACTCCATTTACATAAACTTTATTGGAAGCAATATAATTCATTAGCCCCTGCATTTGTTGCAATTTGAAGTGAAATATGAATTTCAGAGACTAATAAAACATTCATTTGTCGACTTTTGTAAAAAATACTTATTGTATGTTGTAGTAATCAGTAAGTGCCGGAAATATTTTTCATTTTCAGAGCTGAAACTTATAAAAAAATATAAATAAACACACCACGTAAAAATTCATGTGGCGTGTTTATTTATACCTGTAATATATGCAACCAATATAACCAGTAACGAGGCAGAAAGGCACAGGACTCTGCGAGGAACCGGGACACTCCTATGTAATCTTATTGGCAGCCTGGCACTTTACCCCCAATTCAGGTAACTTAGCAACATGAAAGCATGCTGTTATATTTGTGGTGATGTTTGGTTTGGTTTTCGCATAAACCGTAATGGTGTAGTTACTACCGTTTTTGCATAATCTACAAAAAATGATTGAAAACCACGATGACTTTACAACAGATGGTTCACATATTCTGTGTACTCCATGCAATCGACGCTATATATTTCATTGACGCTGTGATTGTGAAAGACATTTAAATTCGGTTATCCATCGACAAAATATTGCCGGTACAACTGTACCGGCAATATACAATCATACAAAAATTCCTCTTTTGTAACTACAAAAGAGGAATTTTTGTATGATTTGTGCGTCATGTTATGTGCATGTAGTCTATCTAGGAACGTAGTTGGCAATGCTGAGTTTTGAGGTTTCTTTGCAAAATACGTACCAGATTTTCCTTCACCTAGTATCCATACATTGCATGAAACATATCTACCAAGTGTGTATAAAAATTTTTTGGGAAATATTATAGAAGACGCTTTAACATATTGATTATCGTTATTTATTTTGTAATATAATGTAATTCTTAATTGTAAAAAAACACTTTCTTATTTCGTCATGACAGGTTACGCCGTCGTGTCATGGTTGCTGATCTCGCAAAAGGTAAGGACTCCACAACATAACAAAAAAATAGCCATCACGATTCCTGGCCCCCAGAAATCAATTTGAAATCGCATTAAGAATTGTAGTTATAAATTAAAGGTAATAGGATCCGGGGTTTTAGTTTGTAATAGTCAGTTTTTCAATCTCAGACCATACTTGCCTCATCGAATCATCGAATCTTAATTAGTTTTTGAACAGCGCCATAAAAGTGGACACAAATGGAGGAATTTAGGTCTTAGACTTTTCAATAATTCAATATCGAGGTGTAAAGAAGCTAGAAATATATTTCAAATATTAAGGTTATCTTCGCTTACTTTTTGACTAACAAATAAACATATACAAATACAATACTACTCGTATAAACTATAGTGTTGAAAACTCTCATTATGTTGAAATATCTGGAAATGTCTTTTAGCTTTTAATATAGGAAAAAGTTGTATTAGGTTTTAAAAATACAATGATAATTTTAGACTTAAACCAAAATCGTTCATCTGCAAGATCATTTAGGACTCCTCGTCGTTACTTTAAAATGCATAATTTTCAAACAATATGTCCCCTTTAAAGTACAAAGCTGACTGTGTATAACTGGCCGCAAACCACTCACTGATATCACGCCGAGTCCGACCATACCCATAAGGTTAGTTGTGAACCTTCTGTGTGGCCACATTCAAGGTATTAAAACCTTATTTTGATCTATGTTAACAATCTGTAAATAAGGATTGTAGTAGATACTTTAATTAACATTTGAGGCAGAGTTATCGTAAAGGAATGTAAATAGTTTCACCACCTTATAACGAGAACGGATAATTTATGGTAAGTTAAAGTTTAAGTAGTGTAATTATTTTTATGATATTAAAATTCAAATCAACTGGGTGTAAACGCCCAGAGATCTGAGCTAGTTTTATTTTGTCGTGACACATTAACTTATCCGAGCTAAGTAGTGTCTCGACTTGCTACATCCCCAAGCACAGTAGTTTTGTGATCAGCCCTACAAGGTAGGGGTACGAGGATAAGAAAGGGTAGCAATTGCGCCCAACATGGGGCCCGAGAAAGAAACTAAGATAAAGATTCGACTTAAACTTTTGTTAGTGGTGGTAAGGCTTCAAGAAAAGATTATAAAAATTTTGGTGTCCAGATTTTGGAGAGATAAATTTCAACGTGGAATGGAACTGTCTATGTATATTAATCTGTGAATGTGATAAAGTAGGATATGAGGTGTGTATTTAGAAGGATAAAAAAGGTAAATCTGCTCACGGACGGCAAGCTTCGTAGCGGGAAGCAGCGACCCTAGATAATACGGTCTTGTGCAAACCATACGAGACGCTGTTCTGGCATCTTCTTTATAGCTGGTGACGATCTTTGATAAAATATCAGGGTTTCTTAAATAAAAATTTTTATTCTATATACTTTGTATATGGATGACTGAAGAATTGCAATAAAATTTATTTGTGAATGCTGATTTATCCAATTCTTTTTAATTAATAAGCATTGTAATTGATTGGTTTCCATTATATGACCTATTATTGAAAAATATTCATCACCTGCCGAGGGCAGAGGGGTGGTCGCCCCCGCTTTCCCTTGGTGACGCCCATGCTGTTAATATATTTTCTTAAATTTTATGTTTAGGAAAATACAGTTTTTTGAAAATAGTTTATTTTAAAGCTGGGTAGGATTTAATTTTTGCTATCTATCGGTATTTTACCTCATCATTGACTTACGTCATTTTGCCATATGTTTAGAATTTTATTTAACTCGAAGTTTGGACTCACTTATCACAGTTATCAATCATAAATTACAATATACCTAGCATTACATGGATACCACCTGCATTCATCTAACAGGCTTGCTTCGTGAAAATGATTTTTTTCTAATAAAGAATGGTAGAAGTAATACCTACTTATTCACAGGATCTCGTTCAGAACTAACCAGTAAGCAGTCTGTTATGATTCATTATTCTTGTTCAGTTTCATATTGTTGGCATTGCTAATGTCTGAAAACATTGTCAATACGTAACAATACAGATAATATTAAAATTAGGTACTTTACGACAGTGTATAAAGATGATTAGATCTTGTTAAAATATACAAATACCTGTAATAATAGTGAATCATGCCACTAAAGACACCTGTATTTCTATTATTTTTATCAGTAATTTTATCTGCGAGAACACAGGTGTGCTGATAATATATTTAGATATATTTACTTACTATTTTTTGCTTTATCGTCATCACTTTTTTTTTTTTTTTTAATTTTTTTTTTTTTTTTTTTTTTTTTATATTTTTTTTTTTTTTTTTTTTTTTTTTTTTTAATAAAATATTTTTTTTTTTTTTATTTTTTTTTTTTTTTTTTTTTTTTTTTTTTTTTTTTTTGTTTTTTTTTTTTTTGGGGGTGATAATTTTTTTTTTTTTTTTTTTTTTTGTTTTTTTTTTTTTTTGTTTTTTTTTTTTTATTATTTTTATTTTTTTTTTTTTTTTTTTTTTTTTTTTTTTTTTTTTTTTTTTTTTTTTTTTTTTTTTTTTTTTTTTTTTTTTTTTTTTTTTTTTATTTTTTTTTTTTTTTTGTGGGGGTGGTGGGGGGGGGGGGGGGTTTTTTTTTTTTTTTTTTTTTTTTTTTTTTTTTTTTTTTTTTTTTTAAAAAAATATTTTTTTTTTTTCTTCCCCCCCCTCTTTTTTTTTTTTAATAATTTTTTTTTTTAAAAAATTAAAGGAAAAAACCAAAAAGGGGGGGGGGGGGGGGGGGGGGGGTTTCCCCCCAAGGTCCCCCCCCCAAAAACCCCGTTTTTGGGTTCCCCCCGGGTTTTTTTTTTAATAACCGAAATTGGGTTAACTACACCGCTATCACACCACTTAGGCGATTTGGATGACATGGATGGCATGTGTCCATCAGGAGAGACCATTCTTCGGGGATCGTCGTCAATGACCAGAGGGTCTTCGGACCAGAGGCTGTCGAAGAGGAGCTGGGGCCCGTTGGGATTTCTTCGGAGATCGTCAATGACCAGAGGGTCTTCGGGGATCGTCGTCAATGACCAGAGGGTCTTCGGACCAGAGGCTGTCGAAGAGGAGCTGGCCCGTTGGGATTTCTTTGTTCTGGGGCTGGCCCGTTGGGATTTCTTCGGTGATCGTCAATGACCAGAGGCTGTCGAAGAGTTCTTCGTGGATCGTCGTCAATGACCAGAGGGTTAGTTCAAATTTCTGCCGCTCGGATTTGATAGGTGGCGCTGTCGAAGCTTCTGGGGCCCGTTGGCTTCGGCGTCGTCGTCAATGACCAGAGGCTTCTGAAGAGTTCTTCGGGGGTCCCAGAGGCTATCGAAGTGGAGCTGGCCCATTGCGATTTCTTCGGCGTTGACGTCAATGACCAGAGGGTTAGTTCAAATTTCTGCCGCTCGGATTTTGTAGGTGGCGCTGAAGAGAGGCTCTGAAGAAGTCGGTTAGTTCAAAGCCGCTCGGGACGTGACTTTAGTGTAAACAAATTCAAGCCGCTAGACTAAACAAACTGTGGATTCTAAGAAATGACTCGTGGGAACGCAGGTGTCTTCAAGGTCTAAAGACAAAAAAAATAGGATTCTAAGAATCTGCCTGCGTCATAGAAATTCAAATAAATTTGCTGGAATTATGGGTAGAGTGGAGCGGGAAATTTGAAATCTGAGGATGTTCATACAGTGGAGCGGTTGAAATTTGAATTATGGGTAGAGTGGAGCGGGAAATTTGAAATCTGTTGATGTTCATACAGTGGAGCGGGAAATTTGAAATTTGAAGGAACTTGGCATGCAGTGGAGCGGTTGAAATTTGAATTATGGATTGGTAACAGTGGAGCGGATGCTGGAGGTTGGTAACAGTGTGGGCGGTAAATTTGAATTATGGATTGAGTGGAGCGGTTGAAGGATCCTGGCATGCAGTGGAGCGGGAAATTTGAAATTTGAGGAATTCGAATTATGTAATTTTTTTAGAATAGTATTATTTAGTGGAATGCATATTTTATTTGAGAATATAATAAAACAAGGAGTTGGAACATATATTTTTTTTTATTTTTTCATCATACAAAAATAAGTGTATAATTGTATTTGAGAGAGAGAGAGAGAGATTATGTTTTTGATATTTTCTTTACAAGTACAGGTTCAATTATCAATGCTAAATTTTTTATTCTTCGCTGAAATCGTTCGTGATCTACAGTGTTCTGTATCCAGCAGTCTCCTCGTCTCGACATCTGGTGAGCAAAGGACCAATGAAGAATATATCGAACTCTAACCTCATCACTGAACTGGACCCTCTTTCTCTGTCGTTGTTCTATTTCAAAGTTTTTTAATTCCGTACCAACAACATACATTTTTTTCCTTTTGTAATTTTAATTAGGCACTTTAACAATAAAATTGAAGTACAAAGTACTAGGTAGCAGAGCAGACCTATAACTGACGACTCAGCAGTACTGATTGAATAACTTGGTTTTGTAACGGGGCTCTCCACAAACGTAATCCAGTCGAATTCATCAATGCTACCATTTTGAAATTGTATTTGTATCTGATATTTTGTTGTGTTGCTAGGTATAGATGTTGTAAATGTAGGTACACTGTTGTTGTTAATTACAGTATACGGCAACATCTTTATCCATTCACTGTTGTTGTCATCGAAACGGACATTGATTTCTCTAGGATTGAATGGATTGTAAATGTACAGAGTGTTCTGGAGCACAGCACACAGAATAATCAATCGTGAACTTAACATTGTCCTATCTCTCAATATACTGTTTAATTACAGGTACGTAACCCAATTTATTTGCATACAGCTACCTCCCAACTTTTTCCACAGGCTACACAGATTTTAATGCGAAAACTACAGTTTATACAGCTTACAATATGTCCGCATGGTAGAAATTTCACTTCTTGATCATTTATTTGGCAAATTTTACATTTCTGCTCTTCTCTTTTACGCCACTCGCACAATTTACAACAACTGTTTATAGAACTGGCTATATGGCCGCATGGTAAAAATACTGGATTTTCAGAGCGTTTTGACATTTTGCGGAGTAATTCTTCGTGCTGCCGTTGAACGTAAAATTTTTCCACAACGCCTTCTGTCACTAAATACACTTTTGTTGTTGTTGTTGTTGATATTTAATGATTGAAAACTTGAAAACACACACTGTTTTTCTTCGTAAAAGTTTATAATACTTTTCAACTGTTCTAATTTTTGACAATGTTCTTCTAGTAATAAATTAAAATCGTTCAAAGAAACAGACATGTTACTGCTATGACATCTAGTAAATAACTGAATAATAATAATTAACAGAGACCAGAGGTGAATAGTGGAGGGGAGGGGAAAAGAAAAAAAAACAACCAATAAGAGATATGTATGTTTTTTTTTATTTAGGCAAATTCGAATACAACCAATTATAAAGCTTAAAACTATTTCTTAAACTGCACATATACTTTTTATAATTATTGAAATGATATAAACACAGAGGTAAATCTTTACAGAAATTTGGAGGTTGTTCCATGGTAACATTAAGGTGTTCCACATTGACCACAGATGGAGTTGTGATCTCCAAGTCATGAAGTCTTTTTTCAAGAAATTCCTGTTTCTGATGTCCTTTTACGTATACAATATTAACAGCACAAAGGTGATTGCGCAATATTTCATTCAGATCCTCGTCATTTACGTAACCGCTGCTATACTTCAAACCATGATGATTACATTCTAAATATTTCACCTGTCTTTTTAAATCAGAACTTAACGTACTGTATGGCACTGGAGATTTAATCAAATAGTGAGAATTTTGTTGACCATTAACGAACGATATTTCTTTGGGGTAAAATTCTGGGAGACTAAATCCCTGAATGTCAACAACAACTAATTGCATGTTTATCAACGTATTGTTCTTACATTACTGACATAATATGGTAATCTCTCTGCCTCTTATTACATAACATTTCTTACGACTCCACTTAGAGGTAAATATTCCATCACACGGTCGTGAATAATTATGCAATAAGTCTTAGTATTCTTTGGGAATGATTTTCTGCTTTCAATCTCTATTTTGATGTCTACAGTAGAGGATTTTATTGAATCATTTCTCTTGGAACAATCTATAACGAATAAGGCTCGATTACTGAAAGCCATGAAGTCCAGCATTGGTTTATTGTTGGAAGCGAATAATTTTGAGAACTGGGTATACATATAATATGCTTCAGAATATTTTCTAGAGCTGAAATCCAATTGCATATCTTCATAGGGATAATATTCAGAATTTAGCGTCAATTTTATATTAGATACATCAATATTATCGAATTGGGTGACATCTTCCATCTTTCGGCCTTTTTTATTAGTTTGAAATGCTACTATAATGTATCGGGGGCATTCCACACTAGCACATGTTTTAACGGACCAAATTTGTTTTGTAGTACCATTCGTTAGTGCAGGAAGCTCATGAAGTTCCCACTGTCTAAATGGCATTAAGATCGGTTTATCATTGTTTATTTCAGCTAGCAAATTCAACTTTGGAACGTCATTTAAAAATACATGTTTAACCTTTAATTCAATATTGGTTATGGTCAATTCACCAGTAGTATCATCTTTCGATACTTTGAAACAATCGTTATCGCTACGAGCTCTAATTAATCTCAAAACTTGTTTACCAAACACCACTCTCTTATAATCATGAAAGAAACCAAATAAATGCCACAAAGGTATCCTTAAGAAGAATGTCGTTTTTGTGGGATCGTATGTCACCAACTGACCTTCAGGATAATTCCAGCCTCCAATACTAAGAGAATAATCATCTCTGTCATAGCACAAGTAGCTTTTTATCAAGCTCACCGTTCCAGGATCACGTACCTTATCTAATTCCTTCCCATTTAATTCATAACTTATAGAATCGAATAAATACGCTCCCGCGTTATTGGTAAATTCAATGGTACCCGTACCAGTAGCGTTTTTCTTTAAAGTGCCCTCGATAGATATGGCAGCTTCGCTCATCAACAACAATGCATCCTGTTGATAAATAGCAATTTCTATTTCATCGTTATTTCCAAATGATTTTACAAAAGGATAGTACGATCGGATCTCCTCCCTGACGATGGACTCATCGTAACTTGGGTCTTGAAATAATTGTAGTTCTTCCAACATTATAACCCAAAGATTTTAAATATAAAATATTAGCTGGAGTTAAAATGGAATGTGTCGTTGTCCTCTCTGAACACCGATTAAGTACTGAATGATGTCGGTTAAAAGAATTGTCGTTTATATAGTTTTTAGATTTAAATATCAACCTCCTCATAGTAATTTTCTTAGTTCTAACCTTACAATAACTTCTTCTCCTCGAAAATTGACAGGCTCGGAATTCTGATCGAGTATCTTCAAGGTGATATTACGTATTTCTCGTTTGTTATTCACCGGTAGAAAAATCAAATTATTGGGTTCTATATCTATAGCGTATCCGGGGTCGACTTTCAAACCAAATTCAAAAATCGTATGTGATGGCTTATTATTGTAAAACGCTCCTGCTGTAATATTACAGTCTACGTGGATGGTTATAACTTTAACTATTTTAACAGGTAAATCAGATTGATATAATTTATCAGGTTTTAACACTTGAGCACTGTAACCTAATAAAGTGGCCAAACTATCTTTAGGTGTAAAATTAATTTCGTGTTTACTTTTAATTTCACACTTGAGCGTATTATTATTAGGTTTCAATGAAAAATAATCACTTTGCGTTACACCACTAGGTATTAATTTATTCTGCAGATAAGATTCGATGTCGCTTATCTCGTATGATCCGGTAGGTATTTCTATGACTTTCTCCTTAGATTTATCACCAAGTTCCCAGTAATAAAACTTATTATTTACACCTTGCTCGATGTTAGGTATACTGTTGTAGGTGTGAAGACCAATCAGTGCCAGCGAATAATCGTACTGAGGATCGAGTTCAATGGGATTAAAAAAGTCTACAGACAGCGTAGATCTTCGACCTCTTAATGTGAATATTTGAGACATAATGAATGTAAATCATACATGTTTATTGTTTTTATAGAGAAATTCTAAACATAAATGTCCACAGTTTGTTGTATTGTATGTTTGAAGAGCATCAGGATTATATTTAATTTTACATTTCGTGTCAAAGTATCGAACTAATTCTATTGGTGGTTTCAATGATCCGAAGCTATCGAAATATATAACAGAATCATTAGTTTTCTTGTATGCTACCCAATGCGTACCCGGACCCTCTACTCTGTCTAAGTTAATAATGGCACTTTCATATTTTCTAGGTGGAGATGATGGTAACGAATCACGCATAAAGACGCCTCTGAAATGTGGAATTTTTAACTTTTTAACATAGTTCAACAGGTCCGTATCGGAAAGTGCTCTATTGGGTAGCTTCAATGATAGTTTTTTTGTTTTTTCAGATATAGTCCATATCCATTCTTATATGGTTTCATGTAGAGTCCGGATCCTTTTTTCCCCAATGCTATGGCCTCCATGGCTTTATTATGTCTTCCATCTTCGTCCAATTTTTTCTTAGTATTTTTAGCAACTATAACGGCCTTGGCGACTCCGGCTGCACCTCCTGCCAAAGCTCCTAGTGCACTTAAACCAGCAAAGATTGGTATCAGTGGTAAAACACCGCCGGTCTTTGGCAAAGGTAAAACACGAGGCGTATTGATTCTTTTCCGACCACCAGCATTCTTGACAGCAATTCGTGCTGCTTTCACCGTCATTGCACTATCTTTTTTTATATTATGACTTGCATGTTTTTTCAGTAATTTAGTCACATCTGACAGGACAGTCTTTCGAAATCCAACTTTTTTCCTGATACCTAATTTTCGTTTCTTTGCATTACACATCATACCCATACCTAACTTCCGTTTAGCTTTCATTGTATTAGTAATTGCCCAAGCGGCTGCCTTTTCCCCAAAACTGGCGTCTTTTGATTTAACACGTTCCCAAGCACGCTGTTCAAGTTCGTAATCAGCCTTGTGTCTATCTTCTAAATTGGAACTTTTACTGTAGGCAATATCGTGTTCACGACAACTTCTATCTAGAAGATTAATACCAGGGTCCCCGCGACTTAGGCGTTTTTTCAACTTTGTACCGGGTCCACAGTATTGATATCCCGGTATATGTAACTCGAAAGGTAGTTTGCTAATTAGACTATTAACGACTCCTCCACCGTGCTTCCTCGGCGTCATCTAGATTGTTAATGATGCAAAGTGTATGGAAACTTCTATATAAAGCGTTGCATAATCAAAAAAAGATATGAGTTCATAATGCACGTTCAAAGACAACAGGTGTCACTACCTGTGGAGAATCTGGATCTCTTAACAGATAAATCTGGTGGAGAGAAGAAACATGGCGAGTTATTTCCCAGCACACTAAGAACGATTATATGTGGACCTAGTGGAGCCGGTAAAACTAATTTGTTATTGAGTCTATTATTCGATCCTAATGGACTGTGGTTTGAGAATATATACGTGTACTCCAAGTCATTATATCAACCCAAATACAAATTGTTAGAGGAAGTGTTGAAGAATGTAAAAGGTGTTAGTTATTTTCCATATGCAAGTAGTGAAAGTATAATCGATCCATCTGAGGCTAAAACTAATTCAGTATTCATTTTCGACGATGTGGCTTGCGATAAACAGGATAAAATAAGAGCATATTTTAGTATGGGTAGACATAAACTTGTGGACTGCTTCTATCTCTGTCAGACTTATACTCGTATACCTAAGCACCTTATTCGGGATAACTGTAACTGTATAATATTATTCAAACAAGATAGAATGAATTTGCGACATGTGTATGATGATCACGTGACACCTGATATGTCACTCGAACAATTTGAGGATATGTGTAGACAATGTTGGAACGATCAGTATGGCGTAATGGTTATCGTGAAAGATTTTGATTTACATAATGGTCGTTATCGAAAGGGTTTTGATCAGTATATAAGCATATGATTTGAATAAGTCAGTTATTAGTAAACAAGTATTCAAATAAAACAGACCTGTTTAAAATCTGAACAGACCTGTTTAAAATCTGAACAGACCTGTTTAAAATATAAACAGACCTGTTTAAAATCTGAACAGACCTGTTTAAAATCTAAAGAGACCTGTTTGAAAACTATACAGACCTGTTTAAAATCTAAACAGACCTGTTTAAAACCTGTACAGACCTGTTTAAAACCTGTACAGACCTGTTTAAAACCTGTACAGACCTGTTTAAAAGCTGTTTAAAAGCTGTTTAAAATAACAGACCTGTTTAAAACCTGTACAGACCTGTTTAAAATCTAAACAGACCTGTTTAAAATCTAAACAGACCTGTTTAAAATCTGAACAGACCTGTTTAAAAAACTATACAGACCTGTTTAAGTCCTGTTGTTTTGTTCAACAATGGAGACTAATAAAATAACTTTCGAGACGTATAAGAGAGCCAAGAAGGTAAAACCATATGTATTGGAAAAAGATAAGAAACTTAAAGAAAAAATTAATAAAGCATCCAAAGCTATTAGAAAGAAGTATTTGGCATTAAAATTGGGTAAAGCTGAGGAAGATGAAGGCCTTAATCGATTATTGAAACCCGTTATCGATCCATTAAAAGAACTGAAGAAATCTATGGATATGTCGGTGAAAATGACTAAAGGTAAAAATATTAGATCATCACAAAAAACACCAGTAAAACATAAAGAAGATGAAGAAGAGGAATACTCTATCGTTGAAGATACATATGAAGAGGCTAATAATAAGGAATATTTTGAGCAGTATCCTTCTTTAACTAAGCATTATATAATAGGACTTTATAACAAGAGCGAAGATTTCGATAAAACATATGGTGTCAGAGTCAATTTTGAAACAAATAAATTTTATATCGGTTCTACAGAATTACATATCGGTCCAAATGCTGAAATAAATATTGGTAATAAAATGTATCCTGGAAAACAGGGTTTATACGAATTGCTATTTATGAAGAAACCTAAAGGTTACGACGAACAGGATTTACATGTTTATAAAGATATTTTAGAAGTCAGTAGCGCACATAGAAGAAATTATGATCCCTTAAATCAATTTAACGGAACTCGATCTTTTAAGTATACTGAAGTGATAAAGCCGTTATTTAAAAGTAAATCATCAGCACGTCAATCATATAGCGGAGAAGGTATAAGTATGGTTTACAATGAAAAACCTATTGAATATGTTTACTGGGATGACGTCAACGAACTAGTTGATAGGTTAAGACTTTTGAATGCCTCAAAGGCTGCGGGAAACACCGATTCTCATGATAATGAAATTTTAGCGATTATTAATGAATTACGTGAGGCTGGAGTTATTTATTAAATAGTGTGTATGTGTAATTTACATCATTTCCATGATGAGTCTCGATAAGTTCGGAAGGTCAGCTGCTCGTAGCAGTGATATAGCTAGCTCACATCTATTATCACAATATCGCCGTGGTTTAGTTTTCACCGCAGATGGAAATATTGATATTGAAAAACTAAAGCTGTGTAATGTTCAGTCTCCTACGGAGGACGATGATGCTACTAACAAAAAATATGTAGATGATAAAATAACCTCAGTTGAATTAAAGTGTACCGGTCAACTGACACAATTCACGTCAGATTTAGCTGAACAAAAAGCATCACTGACAACCATCGAAAAATCTCTTGAAAAATTAAAAACTGTTGTGACTGCCATAGATACGAGCGTTGCATCTCGAAATGCTATAAAAGTACATGCTAATACGTCCGAGGTTAATTTGCTTTAATAACATCGATTTAGCTGCACGCGCGATGAACCATTCAAATGAAAAAATTCAAGTGGTTAACGAACTACATAAGCCTGCACGTAAAAATTTCAATCGCAGGCGTACAATAATAAAAGGTATTGACGACTTGTGGCAGATTGATTTAGCTGAAATGGGTAATTATGCTAGAGAAAACAGTAAAAATAGATATATATTGATTGTTATCGATTGTTTTTCAAAGTTCGTATGGGCGAAACCTATAAAAAGCAAGGATGGTCCCGTCGTTACGCAGGCAATGGAGGAAATTTTTAAGGAGAGTAAGAGAACATGTAAAAATTTAAATTCAGATCAGGGTACTGAATTTTATAATGTTCATTTTAAAAACTTGATGAAAAAGTATAAAGTTAACCATTATAGTACATATAGTACAAAAAAAGCTGCTATAGTTGAAAGAGTCATAAGAACATTAAAGGAAAGATTATATAAGTATTTTAGTTTAAACGGTTCATACAGATGGATAGACATACTTTCAGATATTGTTAAAGACTATAATAATCGTTGGCACAGAACAATCAGAATGAAGCCCTGCAACATAACTAAAAGTAATGAAAAGAAAATTTTAAATTCTGTCTACAAGCACATTAAGTTGGCAACACCGCGACGCTACAAGGTTGGCGACATTGTACGTATCAGTAAGAACAAGCATGTTTTTAAAAAAGGATACACTCCTAACTGGACAACCGAGTTATTTAAAATAGTAAAAGTACGAATTACTAACCCTACCACATATTTACTGGAAGATATGCAAGGCACACCGATTAGTGGAGGTTTCTACGAGGAAGAATTGCAAAAGACAAAAAATGCTGACGTATACCTCGTAGAGAAAGTGTTACGTAGACGTGGTAAGAAGGTTTACGTGAAATGGTTGGGCCTGGACTCATCGAACAACAGCTGGATCGATTCGGATAACATTCTTTAATCTGTATCGATTTACATGTATTTCAAATGGGAATGTGATTCACCTCCACTCCAATACCACGAAATTACATTATTTCTTATGGAAAATAGACACAAATTCCATCAGATTAGGGGCCTTTTTTTTTTCATAGTACCTGCTGCTTTCTTTGGTTCGATTCGCGAGATATAAAAGGAACAACATGATAGATGATAATCAGTTAGTTATTAATCTTGGTGTGTTCGAGAGCTGCAATGACATCCCGTTCACCAAGTCCTACCTTTTCATCAGAGGATTCCGGTTATTGGGAAGAAGTTGATAGAATTAGTGAACAATATCGAGTAGCTGCACAGCACGAGGAACGATATATTTATGAGAATGCTATAAACATTAAAAATTCTACATACAAGATAGTTACGGGATTTAGTAGTGCAAGAGGTTATGTTCCAGCAATAAGGATAATATTTAATACATTACAAGTGTTTACGAAACCTGACAACATTTCTTTCAATAAAGAAGATTGGAATGATTTCATAACTTACCTTCAACAATTCACTACCGATTACTTTGATAACAAAGTAGATTCTGAAGAAGAAGAAGAAGAAGAAGAGGAAATTCAGTTCTGTGAATATTCCATACTAAAGGCACCTTTTCTTGGCAATAAGACGTTGAAAGTGACCAATGGTCTTTCTACATTTTATTTCTCTGAAGAAACTGTTCGCGAAATAATAAATATTAATAAAAACTTAATATCGTCTCGTTTGGACTTATTACATAGTTTAAATTTTAATCATTTTTATAATAATTTTCTGAATGTTACTAATAATATTTTAAGTGAATCTAATTATGAATTACCTCCATATATTGTTATGTTAAATTTATGTGACTTGTATCGAGATAACATTCAAACATACTGTATGCGTGAATGTTTAATTTATTATAGAGATAATGTACTAAATGATTTAGATAGAAAAATGTTTTTATTAACAAGTGCTTAAATAAATATTTTATATAATCGTGTTTTCTTTCATTTCTAGGTTAGGTTTGAAATAAAAAAATCATATTTTTTTATAAATAAACATTTTATTATACATACAAAGAGTAAATAAAGTATAATACATAAAAATTAAATATAAAAGATTAATACATAAATATTAAATATAAAAGATTAATACATAAATATTGAATATAAAAGATTAAATAATATACATATAATACAAGAATCCATAGATATTGAATATAATAGACAGAGATTGTTGATTAAACAAAGAAAAAAAAGAATATTAGTGATGTTAAGTGTTCATTATGGAGTAGTGACCCCAAGGGAGAGTATCATGAACTTCAGGAAGAATGTACCTCTTATCGTCAAAGGGATTAAGAGCAATTTTTGTTTGCTCAACGCTGTATACCTCATGTAATCTTGATTGTATACAGCGCTGAGTTTTATTTAATAAACACTCTTCCTGTGAACTTTTTGAAGCAAATTTTTCTATACAGTTGTGGTAATCTTGAAATGTAATTTTGTTTTTCACCACATTAGACTTTACACCTTTTGCTTTTTTAACTACCTTGTCTGATTCAACTTTATACGTGTACTGTTTAGAACGTAAACCTATGAAATGTGTCATTATTTTCCCATTGTTCTCATCCTTCATTAAACCAGGGACTTTTTTATTTACTAAAGGAATATTCCAACGATTATCTTGTGGGTAATCACTGGTATCAAATCTATGAATGTCCTGTTTGATGACATCTTCATATACATCATTACACTGAATTTCGTACATGAGACTATCTGTATCAGTGTACAAAAGTTTACATTTTTCTAAAGGGAATTTATTTAACATATAATCATGATGAAATTCATATACACAAATTTTTGAAATATCTAAAATGGCCATTCCTATATACAGGGGTTTATCGAATATAATGCGAGATTTTTTCATTTCAATTGCCATAAGATTATCACTGAAAATGGATCTGCTTTGGAAATTAGGACTGGCAATCAAATTCTTAGCACCGTACCTCCCCTCCCATTTATTTACTAGTCTAACGATTCTATGTTTTCGAACATTTTGCATTGTTTTCCCGTACACGGCGTTATTCATTAATTTATAATTATTTTTCTCAAAGTTCGACTTTGCTTGTGCCCTTAATGATGTGTTTAAGTCAATGTAAGGTTTCAGCCACGAAGACTGTTTGAACTGTAGAACTCGATGGATATGTGTTAATTTTATTCCATGTTGTATAGCCTGTTTAAGATTTCTATAGTGAATAATGTATTTTTGCTTATTGTAACAGGTGGTCATTAACTTGGAAAATTTTGAATTTGGCGGGGTTTGATGCTCCGGGCAGAATGGCAGATCTCTATGTAAATCATGTAATGATTCAGGATATTCGAGATCAACTTCTAGAATATAGCCAATCTCAGCATCATCGGGAATACTCGTGACATCAATGTTACAATCGGTCCACTGGAATCCCTCGTACGGGAGAGGCTGTCCCATAGCCCATCCATATAAATTATTTACATCTAAATAAAGAATAAACGTGGATGGTTTGCTGGGATCATAAGTATCTAAATACTTGTTGTTGGCCTCTGAGAACCGATTGCAACATTGGCTCAAACCTCCTCTGATTGCCCCCTCTATAAACATTAAAATATCTACGTCCTGAACGGTTTCTATTTTACATCCTGTATATTTTAGCATACAGTCCCAAGTATATCCGGGTATCGTGTAATAGTGACTAGGATCTAGACCGTATGTCTGGTGACATGTTTTGCGAAGGGTTTCGAAAATACACGTTAATAACATGATATCTGTTTTCATGTATAAATCGCTGTAGTCGCCTAGTGTTTTCATACCAAATTTCTCCCAAACGATTTGTGCATGTGCATAATCTGCCTCTTCAATGTTTTCATCTTTAAGTTTATTATAAAAGTATTTTATATCAGGTAATTCTATTTCATCTAGTTTTTCAATGGTGTCTAAATAGTCATAAAAGAATACACCTTTTCGTGTTAATAATTGAAATTTTTCATCGTCGATGTCTGGAAATTCACGTTTAAGATTTTCAAAGTTTTCATCTTTCAATGTAGAAGCTAGTTCTTCTAGTGAACAACCCATGAATCTGAAGGAGTCTATAAATCTAAATTTAATGCTAGTTTCTTTATCGTGAACTGTGAAACTAATGTATTTTTCCTTATTTTCAGGTAATAGTGTAATATGATTTCGTTCTGCTAAGAATTTTATTGCAAAGTGTGCGTCGTATCCGCCAAGATTGTGAAACACGACCGGAATAACAAAGGAATTTTTATAATTCAAATTACATTTATTATGAGCAAAACCTCTAAAGTTTCCGGTGAGGTGACAATGATCTCTAACAATTTTATCTGTTTCCTTAAACTCCTCCTCGCAAATATGACAGTTTTTACTAGCATCCCGTAAACTAACTTCAGAGTTCATGAGCTCCACTTGCTTTAATTTTGAAGAGACAAATTTTGCTACATCACTTAATTCCTGTTCGAACCAAGACATACAATCTAAACCTCGAGTACTTTTATAGTATGACCAGTCGTTGTTATAACTACATTTAAAATAATACCCGGCACTGTATGCTATGTGTTTCTGATATCTACTCGTTTTACAATGACTATCATCATCATTAAATGGCTCAAGCAAAGATTCGAAATCTGCATAAATAATAAAGGGAACCGTTTCCTTGTAAACAAAATTTTTAAATTTAATGTACCGTTCCCTAGAAAATTCAATTTTGCAATCGTTAAATTTTTCACAATCCACGACATGATCGTTTAGTTTGTCTTGAGAATTAAAATAATTTAGACATCTATCACAGAAAAATTTTTTATGAGTATATTTAGAGAGTTGATAATTTAAAAGTCTAGATAAATCTTTAATGTAACAATAATGGTACTTAATTTCTACTTCCTCTTCATTGTCATCTGGTATCGATTCAAATTCATTTATTTTTGGAAAATATTTATCTTGAATAATTAATAAATTTACATGTTTTTCTAATTTTTGTTTAGTTACACGGACGGGAATAACGGAGAAATTTGATTTTGAATCCATTTCCAAACCAAATACATTAACTGAGATATCATTATTTTTTTCAAATTTGGAAATTTGTGGTAAAGTCATAGGAAATTCAATTCCCGTTATGTTTAGTACTGTTGTGTAATGCGGATATGATGATATTCTATCAGGGTGATTTTGCCCAGCAACAGGAAAAAGTGAACTAACGATACTCCAGGCAAAGCAGGCTACATCATCATTTTTAATGTTGATGCACGCCCGCTTTTTTAAAATTTTTTCCGGTAGTTTAATGTAGGATGAGACTCCGTTCCCAATTTCATATTTATTTATATTCACTTCTAAGCTAATAATTTCACTTAAAGCCCATCCACTACCCGATTCTGAAAATTCTGATAAAGTGTTAAAAATATCATCTTTTACATTGGCCCCAAACCATTGATTTAAATCCGTCCCTGCATCAATTACCTTATTTTTTGTATTAAAATATTTTTTTTTCAGTAATTTCTATGTCCTCCGACTTTCTTATAAACTCGGCACAGAAACAAGTGTTAACTTTAAGCGTGGGTACTTTTTTCATAGCATTTATTATTCTAATTTTGAAAAGGTGAAAAGCATCATTGAAAAATTCAACCAAATCTTTATGTTTTAAATTAATAATTACTCCAGTACGAACTCTACTTTTAAAAGCCGATACTAAGTCCTCCCATTTTACTCTATTACTACGTTTTTGTTTTACCTCCAATCCCGCCCCGATATAATTTAAATTTTCAATAACTATTTTTTTAAATCTTTTAAGATGTCCTAAATTTGTTTGTAATTTTTTCAAGGCACCCATAGATAGATCAGATTTTCTAATGGCCTTATTGAAAAGTCTAATGTGATGTTTTACCTGTTTAAGCCAAATGTCTCTCTCTCTTGGGGTACATTTTTGATCTAAAATTACTTCCACTTCTTTAAATTTTGCTACAACTTGATCACTAATATTCTTTATTTCTTCAGAAGCCATGATCGCTCTCTCAACACGTTCAGAAGTAAATGAAAATGTATGTCTCTGTCTATTATATTTATATGAATTGTTGTGACTTATCACTCTTTCTTCTCAGCTAAAAAAAGAAATTACAAACTTAATATTTTTTAAAAAAATTATGTATGCGGATTACTTACTTTCAATAAACTTGAATAATACGCCCATAGAAGGCTTATTTACATCTTTTAAGCCCTCATAAATTATACTGTACTTTCCATCAGTAAATTGTGTCAAATTTTCTTTGATTGTGGGCAATATTCTTTTAGGTAAAAATACCTTATTTTTTTCCAATTCCAATAAAACAGTTTCTCCGTATTTGGTATTTATTATTTGGGCCCCATATATGACCTGGGGAATATTTTCTGGTAATGCTGCCAGTCTCACTACTTCTTTGTTTACTAAAAGTGCAACTTTATTAAGTTTTTTTAAATCCATCTAAAAAAAAGAATTTCTTTTAAATTAAATTGAAATTTATAAAAACAAAAATTTACTTACGTTTTATTTTTATTGTAGTTATAAGACCTCAAAAACAATTAACACACAAAGTTCAATTATTTGCTAATACGTAACTGAGCAATAACTATTAACATATGGTAAAAAAACCCTGACCTCTAGCTTTTATATTATCTGTGACGTAAATGCTTCATACGTCATCTGTGACGTCAGTTTGCACACGTCACCAACGTTCAGTCAAGATTTGCTCATGAAACATGCTGATTTTGCATTTTTTATCAAGGGCAAGCCTACGTGACTAAGTGCACGAACTCTAACGCTGATATTTTCAAGAAGTTAAATAAATTAATTTTTTATTAGTTCATTTCTTAGAATCATGTTAAAGAAAACATATTTCAATAGACGCCGAATTTTGTCACCACAACGGTTTTTTGTATTGAATATATTTACATTACCAAATTTTAATACGTGACTAACTACTTATTTCATTTTACTCTCTCCCTGGACGATTGTAAAATATGTTTATATTAAAAAAAATAATCTGCATCCAAACCAACACATATAAAATCATTTTTATTTCAACTTCAAATTTTACAAAAGAAAGATGTCTCGACAGTTAGTAAATAGTTTCGAAGTGCGTTTCGAGAAGTAAGTTTATTATTTTTTTTATTATTTAACTTAATTTACATTATACTTATTTTTTTAGTGAATTAGACAATTGGTGGCTGCGTATGGCACAAGCTACAAATAGATATACGCCTCCCATGGATCCTGAGGCCTACTTAAGAGAAAAGTAAGTTAATTTTTTTATTATTATTTAACTTAATTTACATTATAATTATTTTTTAGTGAATTTAATGAAGAGGAAGTGTGGGATTTACAACCACCCGATCTTGCTGAGGCCTACTTAAGAGAAAAGTAAGTTAATTTTTTTTTTTCTTTTTTAATTCAGTGCTTCAATTATAATTATTTTTACAGTAATGAGAATGACGACAACGATCTGCCCCCGCCCCTCTTAAGACTTCCTCCTGCTAGCCCTAGTTATTCACCTACGCCTCCGGCTTATTAGTAAGTTAAAAAAAAAATTTTTTTTATTTCAATTCATTTTTTTTCAATTATAATTATTTTTACAGTAATGAGAATGACGACAACGATCTGCCCCCGCCCCTCTTAAGACTTCCTCCTGCTAGCCCTAGTTATTCACCTACGCCTCCGGCTTATTAGTAAGTTAAAAAAAATTTTTTTATTTCAATTCATTTTTTTTCAATTATAATTATTTTTACAGTAATGAGAACGACATCGACGACCTGCCCCCGCCCCTCTTGAGACTTCCTCCTGCTAGACCTACTACACCTCCGGCTTATTAGTAAGTTAAAAAATTTTTATTTCAATTCATTTTTTTTCAATTATAATTATTTTTTATAGCACGGACTCCGAGGATGAGGATACGGTCATCGTCATCTATGACGAGGAAGATATTGCAAATATTATGGACCTGGATGACGATGCCGAAGCCATAATTGACTTGGTGTCCGATGATGAGCCGGAGGTGGAGGAGCGGCCAACTGTAATATGCTGGGCAGGTCGGCAATGATTTTTTTTTTATATGTATATTTTTATTATTGTTAGTCAATTATCCAATTATTTAATATATATTTTTATTATTCAATTATTCAATTAATCAATTATTTTTTATTATTATTATTCAATTATCCAATTATTTAATATATATTTTTATTATTCAATTAATCAATTATTTTTATTATTATTATTATTTTTCAATTATTGTTCAATTATTCAATTATTTAATATACCTACATTTTTTTTATTATTCAATTGTTTTTTGAAATTTTCTTTGCAAGTACAGATTCAATTATCAATGCTAAATTTTTTTATTCTTCGCTGAAATCGTTCATTGTCATTATTTTTTAATTATTATTCAATTATTTAATATATATTTTTTATTATTATCAATTATATTCGATAAAACTCCTGTATATAGGAATGGCTATTTTAGATATTTCAAAAATTTGTGTATATGAATTTCATCATGATTATATATGTTAAATAAATTCCCTTTAGAAAAAAAAATTTAAACTTTTTTTGTACACTGATATATATTTTTATTTAATAAATTTTAATATAAAAAGTTATTCTTGTGTTTTATTTCTATCACCTTATTATTTCTTTCTCTCTCTCTCTCTCTCTCTCTCTCTCTTTTCTCCTATACCATGAACATTCAAGATCCTTCAAATTTCAAATTTCCCGCTCCACTGCATGAACATCTAAGTTCCTCAGATTTCAAATTTCCCGCTCCACTGCATGCCAGGATCCTTCAACCGCTCCACTCAATCCATAATTCAAATTTACCGCCCACACTGTTACCAACCTCCAGCATCCGCTCCACTGTTACCAATCCATAATTCAAATTTCAACCGCTCCACTGCATGCCAAGTTCCTTCAAATTTCAAATTTCCCGCTCCACTGTATGAACATCAACAGATTTCAAATTTCCCGCTCCACTCTACCCATAATTCAAATTTCAACCGCTCCACTGTATGAACATCCTCAGATTTCAAATTTCCCGCTCCACTCTACCCATAATTCCAGCAAATTTATTTGAATTTCTATGACGCAGGCAGATTCTTAGAATCCTATTTTTTTTGTCTTTAGACCTTGAAGACACCTGCGTTCCCACGAGTCATTTCTTAGAATCCACAGTTTGTTTAGTCTAGCGGCTTGAATTTGTTTACACTAAAGTCACGTCCCGAGCGGCTTTGAACTAACCGACTTCTTCAGAGCCTCTCTTCAGCGCCACCTACAAAATCCGAGCGGCAGAAATTTGAACTAACCCTCTGGTCATTGACGTCAACGCCGAAGAAATCGCAATGGGCCAGCTCCACTTCGATAGCCTCTGGGACCCCCGAAGAACTCTTCAGAAGCCTCTGGTCATTGACGACGACGCCGAAGCCAACGGGCCCCAGAAGCTTCGACAGCGCCACCTATCAAATCCGAGCGGCAGAAATTTGAACTAACCCTCTGGTCATTGACGA
This sequence comes from Rhamnusium bicolor, assembly GCA_029963845.1. Classification (NCBI taxonomy): domain Eukaryota; kingdom Metazoa; phylum Arthropoda; class Insecta; order Coleoptera; family Cerambycidae; genus Rhamnusium; species Rhamnusium bicolor. The sequence goes on along the minus strand of JANEYF010001503.1, from coordinate 35,986 downwards.
CGATCCACGAAGAACTCTTCGACAGCCTCTGGTCATTGACGATCACCGAAGAAATCCCAACGGGCCAGCCCCAGAACAAAGAAATCCCAACGGGCCAGCTCCTCTTCGACAGCCTCTGGTCCGAAGACCCTCTGGTCATTGACGACGATCCCCGAAGACCCTCTGGTCATTGACGATCTCCGAAGAAATCCCAACGGGCCAGCTCCTCTTCGACAGCCTCTGGTCCGAAGACCCTCTGGTCATTGACGACGATCCCCGAAGAATGGTCTCTCCTGATGGACACATGCCATCCATGTCATCCAAATCGCCTAAGTGGCGTGATAGCGGTGTTTAATAACCCTTTCCAATTTTTTTTCTTTTTTTTTAAAAATTATATTTTTTTTTTATAAATTTTCCAATATTTCTAGAAAACCCACCAATACATTTTAAAGAATAAAAAGAAATTGTAATAAAAATATTGATATGTTTATAAAGAATTCAAACCTAAACGACTAACCTCCGTATAAATTAATATATGTATATTTAAAGTGTGTGCTACGCGCACATTTGGCGCAGGGCAAGGCATCCTACTCTATCCCAACAAAAATTACTATGTACGAAATATAAATTAAAACCTAAATGACTAACCAATGTACAAAATCATAGAAGTTGATAATAGTTCATTTAGAACAAGTCCGAGAATTTTTACATACCATGTACACAGCTCTTTCATTGCGGGGTCGGCGGTACCATGTACACAGCTCTTTCGTAGCAGGGTCGGTCGCACCGTGTGCACAGTTTATTCGTTGTTAGGTTGATCGCACCGTGTGCACGGCTTTCTGCACCGTGGGGTTGATCGCACCGTATACACAGCCGTCGTGCTTGCGACGTCGGTCGAAGAGCGTTAATTGCAAAAAAGCCTGGCCGACGTCGCAAGCATGACGGCTGTGTACACGGTGCGACCAACCCCACGGTGCAGAAAGCCGTGCACACGGTGCGGTCAACCTCACAACGAATAAGCTACGAAAAAAGCTGTACATGGTACCGCCAATCCCGCAATGAAAGGGCTGTGTATATGCTACCAAAAAAATTTTCAGGCTTTTTCTAAATTAATACGTTAAGAACTATTATTGACTTCTATGAATTTGTACAATAGTTAGTCGTTTAGGTTTTAATTTCTATTTCGTACATAGTATTTTTTGCTGGGAAAGAGGAGGATGATTTGCTCTGCGACAAACGTGCGCGTTGCGCACACTTTAAACATACATTATTAATTTATACGGAGGTTAGTCGTTTAGGTTTTAGTTTTTTACATACATCTTAATATTTTTATGACAATTTCTTTTTAATCTTGTTCTATAACATATATTAATTTATATGGAAGTTAGTCGTTTAGGTTTAAATTTTTTTTAAACATATTGACATGTTTAATAAAATTTCTTTTTAATCTTGTTCTGTAACATATATTAATTTATCAATACATACATATAAATTTCAACGCACCGTGTGCACAGCTCTTTTGTCGCGAGAATCGAAACATACATATGAATTTAAACGCACCGTGTACACAGATATTTTATTGCAAAATTATTCTATAACATGTATTAATGTATAAGCAAAAAAATTTTTTTTTCATTTGCACAGCGAAAAATAACCTCTTGTAAATAACACGTATAATCAATAATTTAGCCATATAAACACTAAAATGTTGTTAAAATAATATTTACAAACTGCAATAATTGACAATTTAGTTCTAAGTTAGCAAGTAGTACAAATGTATTAACCGACAAACCATTCTGGAATTTTCGGAAAGACGAAACAACGGCCGTACAACGCTGACGAAACTAAGGATAGTCAAAACAATCGTATTTTTTTCTTTATTAAATATAATACTTGCGATTAAACTATATTCCAATTCATAAACTTATATTAATTTTTTCTTTGTTTTAAATTTTATTTATTTCATTTCATATCCGTTTAAAAATTTGTTTTTGTCAAATATAATATTTATAAACATATTTTTTTTTTGTGATTTATTTCCCCTATTTGTCATAGGTTAATTTGCTTTATTATTCTTTTCATTTATCGATTCCCTAATTTGTACAATTTTTTTTGTTATATTTTCCCTAGATTCTGTAAAATATAATAATCACGATTAACCCATATTTAAATTCATGAGCAGATGAATTTTTTTTTGTTTTAAATTTTATTTGTTTCATTTCATATCCATTTAAAAAGTTGTTTTTATTAAATGTTTAAATTTATTTCCTTATTTATCGATAGTTAATTTTTACTTTATTATTCTGTGCAATTTAATAATTTACTTTTTACATTCTTTTAATTTTTCGATTCACTACGTTCTACGAATGGCCACCTCCCTCCCTACCGCATCCACAAACCCCATATCAGCCTTATACACACGCCTCTACCGAAACTGAAAATTTTTTTTGTACCCTCAAAATTTGTCGACGCGCCGTTGTGCCGTTACGGTGCGTCAAATCGAAAACTGTCATTAAGCTTTTCTGCGCCGTTCACGACGTAGAATAACACGCCGAATGCGATTTTGGAGTTTTCACGGTTTCCGAAATTAACCACCACTCCCCGATGACCCCTCATCTCGCTTACTATTTTGTGGCATCCTCGATCTCACAACGAAGGTGTACGGAAGCACATCTGCCTCCCGCAATCCCCATTAGCGGGGTATAATAATTCTAATATGGATATTACTGGAATCAGCGCTATAGGTCTCTAGTTGCATAGATCAAATTACTAATCGCCTTTCTTAAATACTGGAATTAATTTAGCCATTTTGAAGCATAAAGGATATATACCTTTTTAATACACTGCTTAAACAATTTTGTCAATGACTGTTAATATATCTTTAGATTTTATTAGCATTATATCTAAATTATGAGTTTACTATATTTATTTTTTGTCGCGCATATAGCATTTCTCATTGAAAGTAAATTGTCTAAATGAGAAAGAAAAATTTTAAATTCATATGTTGGCTCTTACGACACTCATCAAAAGTTGAGTTTGGATCCACCAAATTATTTGCTAAATAAATAACATATAAATTACTAGTTGTTGCTTTTCGTTCTCTAAAATAAAAATGCAGGTGCCTATTTTTATTCTATTTTCATTTGTGTAGCATAAATTTTAATTATAACAAAAATTAACAAATATTTATATAATTACAGTCATTAGAATAATAAGTAATTCCTAAAACTATTTTAAGTATTATAACACGTAATTATTTTAAATATCTACATACATACATATATTCAAAAATAACCTAAATAAAAGTTGTTTGACTAATTACAGCGCTTGATTTGTTTTTAAGATTTGGTTTTGTTGCTGTGACATTTTTTCTATTTTTTTTCAAACAGCAGATTTTTTACATTTGAATAATCATTTTTTTGTCTTCATGAATCACTTGGTATTTTGAATTACTGTATTGAAATTGTATTGAATTTTTTGAGAGAAATTAATTTAAAACTTATTAGCTAAAATAACGTTTTACAGGCTATATTAAATAAAATTTAATCATTACTCTACAAAAATACATAAAAAGAGTTAGTGAAATTAAAAACAAATGTTCAAAATCTGCTACATTCACAGTCTGGCAATCTGACGGTCGATCTCCTCAAGCACTTATCTCAAACAGGTTTAGAGAAGTCAGGTCTAACAAACAAGGAGGCAAAGTAACTGGTCCTCCTCTCCCGATCCATCTTTGAGAATAGTTTTCCTTTAAAAATTCTCTGGCATTTCTACTGAAATGGGCAGGGGCACCATCGTGCATGAACTGCATGTTAACTTCTAACGAGCAAGGAGGCCAAGTAACTGGTCCTCCTCTCCCGATCCATCTTTGAGGATAGTTTTCCTTTAGAAATTCTCTGGCATTTCTACTGAAATGGGCAGGGGCACCATCGTGCATGAACTACTTGTTAACTTTACTTCCTATCGATAACAAGAGTATATTTTCTGTGTATCCTGAATAACTGTATTATAGAATCATGTACTTCATCAAAAAATTGCACTCATTTATAAAAAAAATCTTTGAAAAATATGGTACCCCCAAATCCACACCACTAGAAGGCCAAATTCAAACGAAGTATCTCCGTCTTCTTATTTTTTTGTTTGAAACATGATTGTACCAAATTTCAAGTTTTCATTCTGTATTTAAAGGATCATGTGGTCAAGAAATACATTTCAGCAATAACTATACCTGCTTTCCTATTATTTTATTTCTCTTGGCACCACCAATTGTTCTAAACCGACAATAAATGTATATAAATACTACCTAGGTACGATATGTAAAAAAATCAAAACTTAATTGCAATCTTTAAACAGAGAAGACATAAAGTTCTGCACAATATTTAAAACATAACAAACTATATAAATCAGATCGAAAATGATATCCAATTAATGAATTATGGCTCTAATGAGTAATGACTATATAAAATATGACCTACCTGAAATTTACCGACTGTGAAATTTTATACAAAATAAAACCGGCACAGCTTTGCATTATGTGTATCCTTCATAAACCTGAAACTCTTGAACATATTATATCTTGCGAATGCGTTATTTACGATGGACATACATAATTAATTCTATTCAAGCAAAAACTGCTCCAAACCTAAGCCTCTAGTAACTTGATAATGTTATCCTCAACAAGCTAAGATACTGGGCACGTTTGAAATTAGGTTTCTAAAACTACGCTCTTTAATTTTAAATGAATTGCACTATGTTATTACTGTTACGTGAGTGGAATTCATCTGATGTTACAATTATTATTCTTTTGGCATTGTATGGTCAATGCACCGGATGATTTTATGCAAAAATTTTTAAACTACCTGAATGACTGTAAGCAAATATATCTTTAATTCTTGTACATTAGTTTTTTCTCTTTTTTTTGCAGAGGGAAACATTTATACTATTTGATTTTCTTTTAGTATTTTGGTTATTTACGATAAGCTAAATTTCTTATAGAAATGTAATATTTTTTTGATGGGAATAGTTTAATTACAATTAAATTTGATTTTTATTTAATCAGTTTATTTTTTTATTTAACTTCAATTCGCTAACAGGGTTTTATGAAGGGGCGTTCCACAACGACAAATTTGCTTTGCGTTACGCAGTACTTGTCTGAATCCTTAGGTGACCAAACACAAAACATGTAATTTATACCAATTTTTCCAAAGCATTTGACACGCTTGACCAAAAATGTTGCTAAATAAAGTGTATAATATTTTACTTTCTGAAAATTTTATATCTCTGCTTTGATCCTATCTGGCTAGCAGATATCAATACATTTCATTTAATGGTTTTATAACTATCGATTACATTACTACTTCTGGAGTCACGCAAGGGTCTATTCTTCTTAAACTTTTCTGCAGAATCGATAGCATAGAGAATTGTATTCATTTACAAGAAATTTGTGTACTGGTGCACTAAATACAAACTCCGATTAAACTCTCAAAAATGCTGTTATGTCTTACAAACGAAAATCATCTTCAATATCATACGCTTATAACACTAATAATGATGTGCTAGATAGACCAGATATGCTCGGGAATTTAGGTGCTATCTTTGACAAATCAATTTCATTTAATTTTCATATTAACACCATTGTGTCTGAAGTTAGCAGATCGTATGGATTTATAGTTAAAAATTAGCGTGATTTTTCGAATATGAATATACTGAAGATGCTCAACTGGTTAATTTTCCACAAAGGTCAATTTTTCACAATAAGATCTGCTTGATAAGTACTCTTTTAATATTATAAGCTATAGACATGAGTGCATATCGCAACTTTCCTGTATTAACTTATTAACAGCAATGTGGCTTTACAATTATTCTAATTTTATAATCAGCTCGTTCAACATCTTGGCTGGTTCCAGTGTTCCACAAGAATATGTGTTGGGGTCGCTCAAGTGCATAGTCTTTACAATGATATTTGTGGAAAATCTTGCTGGCCAAAGCCTTCTATATGTATATTCTGTAATAGAAAGTGAGAAAATGTGAAAATCTTCAAAAATCTTAATAAAGCAAATAACTGGCGTTCGCTAAAATGCTTATTTCTCAACTCATCTTTATCTAGTACATTTGCTTTTTCGAGAAATCGGAACCATATGGAGTACAGTTGCCAGTTAAATGTTCAAGTATTACAAAGTCATGATGCAATTAAGGATCCCGATATTATTTTTAATAGAAGCCTAAGTTTAACGATCACATAAAAGAACTATTTCGTCAGCGTTAAAAAGTCTATGTTTTGTAATTAGGAATTATAACGGATTTAATCATACAGACATTATGAAGTTGTTATACTATTCACTTGGACGATTAGAATATTGCTCATTGGTATGGTCACCGAGAGACGTGACGTTTTCAGCACTGGAAAAGAGTTAAATTTTCGTGTAGCTTGTATAAAATGTAGATATGAAAAATTTTCTTAAAACTGCACGAACCAATTTATTAAAATTCTCCTATACATTTTATGTGTAACAATTATGGACTTGATATATTTAACTGTTGCATTCAGTCAAGTAACCAATTTCTTTCTAAATAAATTATCCACTTCTTTTTATCATCGTGTTTTTATAATATCCACCAATATTATATTTATTTGCCTTTTTTACTTTCTTATACCTAATATAGTAATCGTGAATTTTTCAACCTTGAGATTTTGATTAATATACACGTTTTGAACCCGCCTGAATCCATTCTGACTATTTTCCGAATGATGTTTGTCGGTGCGTGTGTGTGGATGTGTGTGTGCGTGCGTGCGTGCGTGGGTGCGTGTGTGTTTATCCGCGATGACTCAAAAAATACTGATGGGAGACTTCCCAAATTTGGCAGTTAAGATTATCAACAACAGTTTAGGTGACACATTAAATTTGGTGAATGTGGTACCACCAAAAAAGACGTAATGAATAAAAGAAGAAAAAAGATACAATTTCGGGAAAAAAATTTAAAAAATTTTATTGCATTTCTGGACGAATCTCGATGAATTATAATGAAAAAACGTAACTTTGTGAAAACAAATCTCTCGGCATGTCAAATTTGATACACATGTGCTAAAAGCCAAAGACAATGATAAATTCGGTGATGAGAAAAATTCGCCAGCTGAAGGGTGGTCCACGGGACCCAATTTTTTTTGTATTTGCTTTTACAAAAAAATATATTCTTGTTGAAAGATTATAAATCATGTCTACTATATGAAGCGAATAAAACAAATTTTTCAAGTACTTAAATAAAGCTCATAAAAACTGAAATTTTTTACACATTTGACCTCATAAAAGGGGCTAGGATAAATTTAACAGTTTGACATTTGAAATGTCTAATTGAGTTACAATAATGGCAACGTCAATAAAAAGAAATTATTAAACTATATGACATGAATTTTTATTGACAGATTCGAAGGACGCTGATAATTAATTATTTAAAAATTTGAATGAAACATTTCAAGATACGCTATTAAAATTTAAATGAGGTAAGTGAAGAATTAAATAGAATGATTTTTTTAGATCAGTTAGATCAGAGTTATTCTTTTATTGTTAATATTTATTTTTTTGTGTAATTATGATTTTATCTTTACGTTTTAATATATACTGTTATTGTATTACTAAATGCACCGTTCCCACACCCTATAATTGGTTACCTGTTGGATTATTATATATATAATCTATAAATAAATAGAAATTAAATAAATAAATATTGACCAATATTTTTCAAACCCTTATGGCTTCGAACAACCACATTATTGTGGTTATTGCTGTTACACATCTCACATTTAGAGATAATAGACACACACCCAATATCCGAGTATGTTAAGATTCATTTCTAGTTTAGAAAAAACTCTAGCTCCTCGACCTGGGATCGAACCCGAGACTCCAGGATGAGAGGCAAGTGTCCTTACCGTTGCACAACGAAGCCATCAATATGCTATGAAATATTTTATTTTAACTATTTAATGTTACATTGTATTTTTTTACTAATATTGAGTTATTATAAATTAAATGATATATTTTAAAACTTTTTATGCTGCTTTAAATGTATAAATTTATGTTTAAATAATTGTTTTCAACAACTAATCTGACTTTTAATATATGCTGAATATGATCCTGTTAGCGGGAAAAAGTTACCAACCTATAACATGACACACCGATAGATCTTAGACTATCAGTATGTTCCGATACCAACTTGTTACATTGGGATGACTACACGTAGGCCTGAGATTTCCATATTGGGTTATTGGGACTTCCATGGGCATGCCCAAATATTAATTGCGCTTTGCTATAGTACATCCATTAGATAGCTTTGTGCTGTGTGGACTGTTATATGAATAAATAAATAATAATGCAAGATTGCACAGCCATTAGGTATTGTTAACAAGTTTATATCGTCAATAACCCTATTTATTGGTTTATTGTAATAATTACCTCCAATCTGGTTCCTATTTTTAATTAAATAAGTAAATTTAGTGAGATTTCGATTTTATGTAGTAAAAAAAAATAAAAAAAAAATAATTAAAACTTAATGAGATGTAATGTTAACATACAAAACGGCATACTATATTTTATAATTTGTTTTCTGTACACTTTATTAACCTCATATTAAAGTTCTAGCATAAAGGTTGTCAGTCTGGGGTACTAGGTAGAATATTTTTATGATTAAGTTTACCACCCCTATTACAATCATAACAGGCTCATTACCATTTGCCTTTGTGCATTACTTTCAAATCAAAATATTACAATTTGCAAAATCTATTAGCCTCCTAGATCATTTAGGATTAAAATCCTTAATTTTCTTTTATTGGTACAAATATTTAAGCTTCTCATTTAAGGTCTTTTATCTTTAACTTTGAGTCACTATATAGTCATTCATGTTATATTGTACAAAAAGAACAGAACTGATAATGATGTTAACACAAAACCTGAATGGAAATCTAGTGAGACTTTCTGTATTAATATTACGTTTATCGAACTAAATTCAAAAAAAAAACACATGATTATGGCCAGACCATGATTAAGATCATTTGGCGCCCTGGGTATTACTTATTTTCGTTCGCCTATTAAATGAATCTGTGACGACTCATGATATAATATGTGGAGAAGATAAAATTTAATAGGATTTGTGCACACGCGGATCCAGCTGCAGGGGGTATGGGGGCGGTAGTCCCCTGTTGCATCGCAGGCAAAATTTTTTCAAAAGTTCAAGGTCATTGGTATTTTCAAGTACCCCAAAATATGTAGGGCGCTATAAAACAATAAAAAGTAACCATCTTCGCTGTGGATTATTTTGCGGATATTAGGTCCCCTGGGCATCACTAGAGCTTGTTGCATGTTGTGATTTCTGATATTTCCTCAGATCCAACAATCAAGATACTTCTAAGTACACTTCATCAGGTTTATGTGTTTTCGACGAATATAGATTTCTATAGTTGTCCGTTATTTGGGTTGTGCCATCTTTATTTCTTTTAATTTTTCCTTCTGTATTTAGTTCGTCCAATTAATTATAAGTGTATTGATTTTAGACTTTTCCTGTTTATTGTTATTTTTAATGACTTCGATTATCTTGACGTTGTAGCTCCATATATCGTCTCTTTTTCTTCCTGAAAATTTTGTTTAATTTAGCCTATGCAGGTTTAGGTCTATTTATTTTTCTGCATTCTTCCATTTATTTTACTGTCTTGTGTTAGTTTTCCCCTTGTTTTGATTGTTGAATAAATCTTCTTTGGTGCCGTATATTGCTTCTTATTTTAATTCATATTGCAGGTCAGCATTTAGATTATTAACAAATTAATTCGAAATTTAAATATTTTAGTGGTACACAATAAATATTAAATAAAAAGATTATCTGCTGTAGCATGAACTGCTCCCTGGAAAAAATCTTGTGGACGCCCATTCCACTAATCCTTATACCTAATTATAGGTACTATAGGCGTTTTGTATATTAAAGTGAACTTGGAACAAGTTTTTGATGAAGAATCCCTAAAAATCATGTTTTCTTGTTGTTGTTTACATATGTATTTAGTTTTATTCGCAGAATTTGAAAATAAATAAATACATAGAATTCAGAAAACAAAATTGATTAAAGTTGAAGTAAACAAAATGTAATCGATAATATAATCGCATGTATTAAAAATTTGACTCTTTGTCGAAGTCATTATAAGTTTACTTAGTGAGATAAGCGTAGATTTTATGATAACGTGTTCCATTGTGAAACCAATCTCAATATAGTCAATCAGTCAAGTCAGACGAGTGTTCGTTCAGTATACGTTATACAGATTTACATAACACACCTAAATCATTGTATACAAAATATTTAAAACAACTTTAGTGATCTTTCTTATGTCGAAAAAAGTAAAGTATTGTATATGTCATCAAACAGTGAGAGCAAACTATTTAAAATTGCTTCAACGGTGAAAAACATGGTGAACTCAAAGAAGAGTACTGAGGAGGTTTGTAATTCGGATTTTGATAGCACATCCACAGGAAGCAATGAATCTGAGTAAGTTTTTATGTATTTATCATTCCTGGTATTAACTTCTGGGTGTTAAATATGCTTAAGAGATTTGCACATTTAAATTCATTAATTTGTCTACTTTTAATCCTTTATCTGTAGCGATATATTGTAAATATTTACAAATGTCTCTTTATCGTCGTTTAAAAATTAAAGAGCAGAACGGAGAAATTTTAATTATTTTTAAATAAAAAAAATTACTTAATTATTTACAGCAAATACGCTAGTATTTTTTTGTTAATTATTGACGGACAAGTCGTAACTATGATTTAAAATAGAAAATTGCCATCAAAGTGTCTCTTCGCAAAAAAACCAACAGTTAACTGTGGTAACACAGCCATTTTATAATAAAAAACGAAAACATGGGCACACAAAATTTCTGTTGATATGTTTTTACCATCAACATCAGGTTTCCTTACATTGAATGATTGGCCTCGTAGCGGAAATAGGCCGTTGTTAAATAATTGATTAAAAAAGATTGTTATTGATTGGGAACGAGAGCGGATCCAAGGGGAAGAGGAGGTAATGGATGCTATTAACCCTATTGGGAAGTCAACAAAATCTTATTGAGGATGGTAATAACTGGAGCTCGGACAGATGTATCGGTTTCCAGTGACGGCTTTTATGCACACATATTGTAAACCTCTACTGAAACATTCCCAAACAATAGAAGAACAGAAAACTGTGATAAAGTGAATTTTATTGCATTTTAAAATGTTAATACGTAAACTAGTTTTATAGGAAAGTGTACTGTATTAAGCAAAAACGTAATAAATTCTTTTACAATAAGACTATATCGTGGCAATGCTAGAAATTCACGTAGATACCTGCATATTGTAGGTCAATGGTAATGGCAATGGTGGGGGAGGCGGACGCCAGACAAGTAGGCCACAGACGGGCCCTTTTTACCAACCCTAGCTCTCCTCTGCACTTCTCTTGTTCCCTAGTTGAATCTTTCCGATCTTCTAATGAAAGTCAGGATGTCTTTCAGTGTGTGGGAGCTTATCTTCTCCCTTAGAAGCGTGTCAGTACAAAAGATGCCATGCATCAGGCGCCCGAACGATATACATTGCCCCAGGAAGTGGTAGGACGTTTCTTCACCACTTCCGCATCCTGAACATGTAGGGTCTTCCTCAACACCTATCAATAATAGATGTCTCCTAAGTCTACAGTGGTCTGTCAGAACTCCGATTAAGAGAATCAATCTTTCGGCTTCTGCCCAGTTATCAGGCCGATCTTAATTTGTTCGGCTCCGTCACAAAATCTCGAGATTGCCTACAGATCCTGTTGGTCCTCAGTGTCTCGTGGGCCCACTCATTGAAGGCCGTCGTGACTTTCTCTTTGTGTTGCTCAGGCCCGAGGCAGAGAATGAGCCTATCATCGACCTTCTTGTTACCTGGAACCCTGGTATGTCCCGGGACCCACACTAGTCATTTTGGGATTTCTTATTAAGTTCTTTTCAATATTTGTGTAAAATTTCCCTTAGGAAAAAACCTGAATCCGCCTTTGATTGGAAAAGTACTTTATATTTAATGATATAACTAATAGACCTTTTATGCTTCGGCAGTTAAATTTTAACATAAATTTTAAAAATGTACATAATTATAATACAATAATAAATCAAATATTACGAAATTGGCAAACATTGCAATACTAACAAACAATGCAAAATGGTCGAAAAACAAAGTTTAACACAGCTAACATTAAATTTGTTTTATGATTTCGTTTTATTTTTATCATGCAATTAAAAAATTAAAATGAAAATTTTGGGAAATACTAGTTAGTGTCTCATTTAAAAATATAAGTATCAACTATTTGAAATTATTTTAATAAATGTTTTAATTGTACAGTATGTATATGATTTTGCGTATAGGTTAACGACCCGAGTATAAAATACCCTTATTTTTAGTTTTACAACAAAATGGCAATATGTATTAGATCCTACATTATTGAAAAGAAAAGGAAATGTAATTTTACAATTTCTCGAAAACTGTTTACAGGAAGAGGTGTAATATTTTCTGCTAAGTTATTACAGTGTTATAACAACAAGAATGATTATCTGTAGATGGTTGAACGATATTTAGGCAATGATAGATTTCTCTCTAAAGTAGGGAGGTGAACCAGGTATGAGGATGTTAGGAACAAATAATGATAAATAATACTTAAATAATTTATCTAATCTAAGACAGCCAAGTTGATTTATTTTAGAGGACACATGATCATATTTGTTTAAACTATAAGCGAACCCACAACAGCTATTTCGTATATTTAGAGGTCGATTTTGAGTTATTTTTTAAGGCAAGGGAAACAGATTTGAAGAAAAAGTAATTCAAGAACATTATTGGGATTTAGTCTCAAATTGCGTTATTTAAAATACTTGAATCGGTGAGATGAAAACCGTATAAGTCCAAAAATCTTATGTTGAATAAATAAATAAGAACTGTTTAACTTCAATACAGCTTTTATATATACAGGGCAATTATAGATCTTATTGTTAACCATCATTTCGCGTCGACAAACTTTAAAAATAAACATCAGGTTTTGCTCTATATAAAAATATAAATCATGGACTTGTACTGTTATTCGACTCAACTACGGGGATTGTGGTAAAATAAGTCAGTAGTCAGCGAAATTACAGGACATATGTATGCGTAAGATGTAATGTTATATTATTTCATTTTATAATATGAGAAAATATTACGTTACGTCACGTTACATATTACGTTACGTGAAATTGCGTCATAAATCCCGTGGTTTCGATAAATCTTTAATATTTTTTCAAAGAAACACAAAACTTTATTCACTAAACTTAAAGAAAAATAAACATTCTTAGACAGCAAAAACATAAAAAGAAGCACAGCCGACGCTTTTTTAAATGTCATTCTCAGTTTCTTCATTAGTTGTATTTCATGACTTATGTGATAGTAGAACTCCAGCTCTTCCCCAGTAATGTATGACAACTTTTTTATTCAATATTTTTTTTGGAATATAGTGGAACCGATTCAGTATACACCGTTTCTACAGGAAGAGGGCGGACTTCCTTGTTTTGCTTTAAAAGTTTGAAAGAAGCTGAACAAGTTTTTTTTATAACCGAGGGGGCCACTAGTTTTTAAAATCAAAAATGTACTACAAATAAACAAAGGAGATATCACAGAATTAGCGGGACGATGAGATTAAAAACAGTACAAGTAACGGACTTGTACTGTTTTCCTGCTCACCGCTGGTAAGACCTTGCTCCCACATCGCAGCGGCAAGTTTATGGTACGGCTTTTAGGCTCATTCGATAGAGAAAATAAATTTAAAGCGATTTGCTATCTTAACTCAAAATGTAAAATTTTGGACTTATACTGTTTTTCATCTCCCCGATTCAATCATATATTGCATTTAAATTGTTGTTAATGTTACCAACAGCTACATTTATACTTTTTACATCGAATGTATAGAACAGTTGTGTATCATCTGCACAAGACAATATATTTGTGTACTTTACATGATTAAATATATCCGCGATATAAATTATTATTTGGGTTCGATAAGTTAAAAAGGATTTCAAAACATTTATCGCTGTAGTACTGAAACCATAATATTACGTGTTTGCTATCCACACCTACACTCGTAGATTCGTTGATGGAAAGTCCAAGTAAAAGTTACTCACTACTTTATTAACTAGTTAATAATTAACAACAATAGATTAATGAATGTCTTCACTATAACCACAATTTAATACTCATAAGTCTTCTTCTTATTTTTTTTTACTCGTTCATGTTCAACTTAAGCCTGAGTCTCGGCCCACCGTGCGTCTTATTCCTACATCCATTTACATGATCTAGAATATTTCAGAACATTCCCGGCCGTTCTCGTACAATTCCAGTCTCATCTAACCAGTCTAGACAGTCCAGTGGCATCACACGGCTCCCTCCTTAAACCTGAATATCCCGATCAGGCAACTCGTTGTTCCTTGCATACTGGGCTAGTCTCTCTATATGCACCACTTTCATCTTTGATTTTGGACTTGCTGAATTCGGTATACGACGTCGCTTGTTCTGGTGACGACAGTGTATGGCCCTTCCCTAGGGGGTGAAGCTTGGGAGACCTGCCTTTCTTTCGTTGTGGGTTATATAGCCAAACCAGATCTGTCGTCTGGAGCCTTCATACGATCACTTGCTATTGTAATTCCCTCAAAAGTAGACCCGACGTTATATTGCTTCATTGGGCCCATACTTCTTGTCTGTGGCCCCATTCTTGCCGCGCAAACCTCACATTGGCGGCACCAAGCCTCCACATCTTGAAGATTGTTTACCCAGTAGAATCGTTCTCTTATTTTTGTCAGGGTTTTGTTGATGCCAAAATGTTCCGCTATGAATTTGCTGAAGTACTTTTGCTACGTGACATCTGGGGATTCATAATTTCAAAGGAACTTTCTTCCCATCTGGACTTCCCCACACTCTCTTCAGTAGTCCATTTTCTAATCTAAGGGAGTCCAATTGTGCCCATGAAGCGTTCAGCCCCACTGATTTATTTGAAATGTCCATCCAATCGGGTCAGGTTCCTCTTTCCTTCCATTTCAGAATAGAATCAGTTTCCTCATTATTTAACTGCGCTTCCCTTAACGACTCTTTTGTGCAATCATCCGGAAATTAATCTTATCGGTATTCAGTATTTGTACATCTTGCTGTTTTTCCTTACAGTGGCAAGGCTTGCAGTCTTTCTGGCATGGTCTTTTGGAAAGGCCATCTATCTTTTTGTTAACCAGCACAGTCCCCGAGGTACCAGCTCGCCAGTTTTCCTGCAGGTCCTCCATTACTGCCACATTTATCTTTTCAGGGCTGCGCTGACCACAGTTACTACGAATATGGCCCACTCTGTAACACTTATAACAGCGCATGCCTCCTCCATTCTGACTACCACTATTTGGCTGTTGGTCTTGTATCGGCTGAAGATTTGAGTTTATCAGTAGTTGTATGATCTTTTGTACTTCAGACATTATATCTTGAATGTTAAGCCATGATTTTAGCTGAGTCTGATATACTTGGGCGAGATGTTGGTCGCCATATCTTAGTTTTAACGCTGCGTCCAGAATGCTAAGGTTTTGTGGCTGTACGGCAGGAATTATTTGGAGCAGGTGTAATGCTTGGCCCCTTAGTGTTAATACCAATGTTGTAGCTTTTTCATCATCGTTCCAGTTATTTGAACGTGCAGCTGCTTCGAACTGTCTCTTATAAGTTGACAATGAACTTTGACCGTCGAAGGAAGACGGTTGTAACCTAGTACCAGATTACGGTAGTAATTGGCCACCCCTCTCTCTTAATTGTTGTTTGAGCCGGGCTACTTCTGCTTCAACAATACTGACTTTTCCTTTAACATGACCGACTTTTTCTTCCACTTCACCGACTTTTTCTATAACATCTCCTTTAAATTTTTCAGTGAGTGAGAAAATGGCAGACCGCTGTTCTTCTAGACTTCTCTTTATATCTTCGTTTTTCTTTTGTCGTCTTATTTCCAAAGCCTCCATCATTTTTCTCAAGTCTTCTTTTTCTTCTTGTCGCCTTCTTTCTTGATCTTCCATTATTTTTCTCTGTTCTTCCATTTGTTGCACCAATGCTGCAAGTAAGTCTTGTGTTTGTTTCTCTGCCATACTTCTTCTTATTGGCATTAACTCGCGACACGTTCAAATACTTACTTACTTACTTATTACTGTATAAAATCCATAAAATGTATCTATCATGTCTATTTTAATAATGGAATGTTCCAGAAAAATATCAAAACAGTACTAGAAAGCCTTATTTAGAGTCTACACTACTTTTGTTCTGACGAAATTCACTTATCTTCACTAATTGTGCAATGAAATGTTCGAGAACTTTCACAAAATGTCAGTATTAATTCTTGTTTTGAGTCTATAATACATTCCCGTTAACACAGTTTACGTATCTTCAGTGGTTTCCAAATCAAATGTTCTATAGTCTTGTTTTTAAGTCTATAAACATTCCCGCCAACACAATTTACATATCTACTGTAGTTTCCAAATAGAATGTTCTAGAATTTTCCCGAAATTGCACTAATAGTCTTTTTTTCTCAATCCACAACACGTTATTACTAGCGACACTTGCGTATTTGCAGCTATTTCTAATTCGAATATTCTAGAAACTTCTAAAATCCACTTTAAAGTCACTATTCAGTCCAAAAATAGTCCTCCAAACACTGCCCAGTAGCTTTATTCTCGCGTGTTATCACTATTTCTGAGAAGAACACTGTAGAACCTTTTCGAATATTCCAGAAATTTCACATCCAATCAACTTCTGACACCAAATTGTTATGTGTATCCACACAAACACCTATACTCGTGGATTGAAAGTCTAGGTAACACTTACTCACCGCTTTATTAACTAATTAATAATTAACAACAATAGATTAATGGATGTCTTAACCCACAATTTAACACTTGAGTCTCTTTCTTATTTCTTCTTTACTCGTTCACGTTCAACTTAAGACTGAGTCTCGGCCCACCGTGCGTCTTGTTTATACATCCATTCACACAATCTAGAACATTTCAGAACATTCCCGGCCGGTCTCGTACAATTTCAGTCTCATCTAACCAGGCTACACAGTCCAGCGGCATAACAATATGTCAAATTGGCGCATAATAATGTATGGTCTAAGGTGTTGAACGCATTTAAGAAATCTAGTAATGTCGGAGCAGTAGCTAATACCTTCATCCAAGGAGCTGAAAATATCAGATATATTAGCGAGAAAAGTTGTACTGTAACCTTTCCGAAACCCAACTTGTAAATTAAGTATTATTTTATCATTTTTCTGGAAAACATCCCGCTTTCAATCAACAATTAACATGATTGCCTATTACAGGATGACAAACTATTAATATTTTAGAAAATGTAAATTGGTTACAAATATATTTGTGATGCAATTATATACAGACTGAACAAATATTAGAAGAACTGAAAACTGATGAATAATAATTATGTATCTCTTTTACATGCAGTAAATGATTAGGGATGTCATAATTTTGTTTTTGTTTAATATTTAATGTACTTACAGCTTTCCTAAGCTCTTTGTTAGTGAAATCATATTCGTGTTGAGACAAAATGCAACTTTTTTTCACATTTAATCAAACTAACGGATAGATTAAGCACCTGTTTTTAGTGTATTAAGTTCTTAAGTTATTTGATTTTTTGTATTATTGCCGAGCTTCTTTTCTGTCAGTAATTAATTCTAGACAATTGCTTAAAACTTATATTCCTATTAATTGAAAGTTTTACGTATTTGCATTTGTATTATGTAGAACTGTCATGAATAAACACGTTTATTATTATTATCCTATAAAATATTAAATTTGCCCTTATCTAGTCTTTACAATCATTTTATTTGGTATTTTGTTGAAAAATTAAAAAGAAGGGTAATTCCTTCTTAGGTTAGTTTCACATTTTCACAACACGGAATTTTCTGTACACCCTATACATAAAATGTTTGTTAATGACAATCTTATTTTCCAGCAAGTAAAAGTTATTTAAAGAATGGCTTTTACAACATTAAAAGTAGAAAAGCGTTCCTCACTAGACATCCAATCGAGGACACATGGTAGATTAATTAAAAACAACTGTAATGTACCTACCTACCTGAAAGCTTAAAATCGTAGTTGGAGATTTCAATGCAAACTTAATTTATTTTCAGATTAATTGATTTTGATTCGAATTCTCCCATCACAGCATACAAAATCCTGACACAACCAGATATATAGATTTTTACAAATTTCTATATCATAGTTTATAAAATAAATTTCAGAAAAACTGTTTATTATACAGTTGTCTAAAAAATATTTAATCTATGTAAATATTATATATCTAATTATTCTAAACTGAAATATGTTACATAATTGTTGTAAATATTGGTCTCATCTGTCTATTTGTCTACCATCAATCACAGAGACTTAAAGGTGAAATTATGTTGTGTATAATAATAATTATGACGTGACTGTTTTCCAGAAAACTAATAAGGCGTTAACATAACCTGATTACGTATTATCTAGCCAAAAAACTGTAATACTTATTGACGTAAAACATTTATTTTGAAAATAATGTATACATTTCTTCCATAATAAATTGGGTACTTAGACAACAAACTAAAAACCATTGAGAAGACTTTAATAGGCATGTTGAATGACATATCCTAATACAAATACTTCAAGTGGAGATATTGTATGGTTGCGGCATCGTAGCCATTCGCACAACTGGAGAATATTAAAGCTCCCCAAATATTGGGGAGCTTTAAAAATTGTCTTTTATATTATTGAGGAGATAGCCATTTGGATTTCAAGCTTTGGCAACATGCCTGTTAATTATTAGTTTCGACAAGATAATAATAATAATAATAATAAACTCCAATTATAATTTCATTATACCTTCCTGAACACTTTTCCTTCCATTAAGTGAAAAACTCTAGCTACGTCAAATCTGGTGTGTTTCTTCATATTCATGATATGAGTCTTGTCAACAATAATGATCCATCTATGTGATGGCTGTCTGTGAGAGATGCTGAGCAATAAACCTTCCAAACCCCTCATATGAGATCAGATCATATACCGTAATAATTGCATACTGTGCCTCAATTTATACGCATGTAAAATCACTTAATACGGATCTACTCAAAATTTTGGAAGTTGGTTGCAATAGTGTTATTGATTTCAATTATCGATCTAATCTATCTCAAGAAAGTGTCACCGCAATGAATTAATTAAAATTTATTATTTCAGACTCGGTGTCATCTTTAAGATTATTTTCGCTCAGAAAAATTTGCGACGTGCGATTTAAATATATTTGCTAGAACATAGCAACGCATTATATTGCCATAAAGCTGGTACTGTGTTAGCTATTTAAAACATTAATTGTAACAACATGCTACTATTAATATCAAGAAATACTCCAATTTTACGTATAAATTCATATGTACTATTTATAACTGATTGCAATTTGATAACGTATTATAAGACAGGAAATTGTAGATTACAAAATTTATTTATTTATAGGGGAATTTCTCTAACTTGTCAAAGGATATACAATTACTGGCAATAATTTTGTTTTCCGATACGTTTCAAAGTTTTTTTTATATCCTCGAATAGATAATAATTTTACTTCTTCCCTGTATTACTAATTTACTAATAAACTATAATTTATTTTTAATAAAAGTGTATACTTAACAATTTCCTTTATTTTTCAGATCATCTGCACCACTTTCCACAACTAAGCCCTCGACTATAAATTCATGTGACACGAAAACAGTCAAAGATTCGAAAGTGAAATTATCCAACAGTCTTAGGAAAAAATTCTTGCGGCATTTTCCTACCATAGAAGAAGACGAGGAAGTTTTAAATCGATACCATTGCGCTCTTCTTGGTGACATATTATTACAGGGGTACCTCTATATAACAAATAACTATTTCGCTTTTTATTCAAATGTATTTGGATATGTTACCAAGGTGCGTATTAACAGTTAATATTATAATATTATTAACATAGATATAATAAATAGACAACAATTCAGTTTTCTTTTAAATTTTCAAAAGATCTCTTAAACCAACACGTTACAGCGGAACCGGGAACGACCGTGGTGAGGGATGAAAGTACTTTATGAGATTCAGTACCATTTACACCGAACGAAATAATAGCTATTTTGCGTAAAATGCCAATATTTTGCACCATTCAGATGTCCATTAAACAAATGAGGCCCAGTCATAAAATTGCCAACAATTCCTCCCCAAACATTTACAGTCCATTGCCCTTGTTTATGGACTAGTCTTACATTTCTTGGGTTTTCCGTTGCATGATGATGAAAGTTATATTGGTTTGGGCTACCACTTTGGGTGAAGGTTGACTCGTTGTTGAAAAAATTGAAGAGTTGCTCTTTGCAATTTCCACTCGCAAAATGTTCATCTATCCTCGGGTCCCAACAATTCTTGAAGAAGTTAAATATCGTAGTCATGCAACGTGTTCCTCAAAATGTTGCTGATAATCTGGGTACAACGATTTGTCTAGATATTATAATCAAATTAGTAGAAGGTTCCGCTACTATTAATAACAAAACATTCAACTTCGTCGCTTATTCGCTTTTTCTTCTTACATTTTTCAGATTACATCGAGGTCTAGCGCGATGTCGAGTTCGATACAACGAATTTGTTTTTCTATCACTATAGAAAGGAAGACATCGTGATAGCTTGCACCTGCACTACCGGGCGACAGTCCCACCCGGCTGTCAATGGACTGACAATGGGATGTGGGCAGATCATTATCTTTTCTTTTCCTGTGCGAGCTTTACTGAAACCACAGCTCTTTGTGCATACATATTGACAAGCATTTTATTAATTATAGAAAAATACACATTAGTATTGAAAAAAGATACAGGAATTGCTGTGCAGGAAAAAATTTTTAAAATACAAAAAATTGTTTTTACATTATAGGAAGTCATATGCGGGCAGAGACGGAAGGTCTCCACCCCGTAAAGAAGGATAAGGGTAAGTGTTGTGTAGCTGAGGGAAGAATGGATGGTATCTGTTATGTCTGTTATTGTTAATTGTCAATCGTTGTCTGTAATTTCACGCTATCAGTCTACGTCGTCGTAGAGTGGTAAGTTTTTCTGCAGTAGTTTATGTGTGTGAGCGTATATGTGGTGTCTATGTATGTCTGTTAGGTGTCTGGTGAGTACAGAGGAGTGGATGTTAGTTTTTGAGAATTTTGTTGCACTTTCCAAAATATGAATTTTAATCCTCTGTACGTTTGCTATCGCGTGGAGTTCGTCTATCTGTTAGAGTTTGTTAAGTTGCAGTAATTTATTCTGTGTCACCTGGAGCCATTGATGTTGCGTATTGGATATCAAGTTCCAGGCGGCATGGACGTACGTCATCATGGGTCGTAAAATTGTTCTGTACAGCAGCAGTTTATTTGTCACGTCTAATGTTGACCGTCGGTCGGTTCAGCAACGGGTACAACTTACTCAACCCCATTAAGTGAGGTGAAAGTTGTCACGTTTCTGAACTTTTTGGTAAATGTTATTGTTTCCGTTTTGGTCTCATTTATTGTGATTTTCCAAGTGTTGTAAGAGTCTGTAAGTTTGGTTCAAGTGGTATCGTAGTTTTGTGGTTGCTGTCTGTGCGTGAAAAGATTGTGCGTACATTATAGTCTGGGTAAGGGGATGCGTGGGGAGATCGGCGACATAGAGATTAAATAGGGTGGGTGACAGCACCGTGCCCTGTGGTACCCCCGCCCTGATATTTTTATATCTAACAAGGTGTTGTTTATCCTTACTTAAAATGTCCTATCCTTCAGGTAACTTTTATGAGAAAAAATTATTGGGTTATTTGTATATAGTTCTCAGTTTGTGTAGGAAACCCCCATACGAAACTGTGTCAACAGCTTTCCGTATGTCTAATAATAGCTTGGTAGTGCATTATTTTTTGTTATAGCCACTGATAATATCGCGCGCACAACTGTAAATAACGTTAACGTTGAGATATATCCACCCTTAAAGCCAAACTCGAAGGCATGTAAGAGTTTGCATTTGTTAATAACGTAATTCAAGTTACGAAGTATGAATTTTTCAACTATCCCATCGCATCGCGTTTAAAAGTAAGATGGGCCGCGCTAGCTGCTAGCAAGTGTAGAATCTTTGCCTGGCTTTAGGATAGCACAATAATAGCCTTTCTCCAATTAGTCTGACACTCCCTGACTCAACAAATGGTGGAGTATTTGAGTACAACCTGGTTCAAATGTTGGATCCAAATCCATATGTTATATTTGTGTTTACTAGGTCTGCTTTCTCATCGCCAGACTCATCGTTCCTCAGTATCATATTTTTTGGATGCTTTGGCACAGGCAACTCATGACTGTAAGCCCTGGGCTTAGATGGTAAATTGTGATAATTGACGCTATGTTTGGAGAAGTTATACCAGTTATATTTGTCAGGTAGAAGTAATAGTCTGAAACATAATCTTTGGGTTCTCTACAAACTATAGGGATTGCACTGAAGGCATATGGCGTGAACCTATTGTACACGCTGTGAGAAGCTTGATACATATGACACAATAAACATATGGGACCCAACTTTCATCCTGATCGCCTACTTTGCAATCAAAATAATGCTCATTGCATTGTTTAATGAGTGACGTAAAATATTTAAAGCAGACGTAGCAGATAAAATTCCGGAATTCTAAACAGTTTCTTGGCGTTATAGTAGTACCTAAGGTTTATACGTAACACTAAAAACACAACAGCACAACTCTTCATAAATAGACACTGCACATGAAATGCTTAAACAGTAAACTCTGGGCCATAACTGAAAGAGAACTGTGACAGGCGGGCGGAGACTCTTTCTAAATAAAAAGACGTGTTTCTGCAAGTACTGGCTCTCCTGTCTAGGCTTATCCTTTCAGAAGTAAAAATAGGTTTGTTCTACTAACTTTGTGTCCTAAACGCCCCATATTGTACTGGTACGTATACAGATATATCAAACATAATAGTATATGAATACATATAGTGGAACACAAAATTATAAGTGATAGAGAAAATCGGAAAACAGTTAACTGAGGTGTGCAAATAAACTAGAAAAGGGCACTTTTTTGCTTGTGACAAAAATTGTGTTAACCAGTGTAATTATTCAAAAAAAAAACGATTAATGAAATATTCCTTTTACTTCTTCTCTCCTTCTTTGGGTACTAAGCCATTGTCCTACGAATTATTTAAAAAAATTTATTAATAAATCTCAACGCCAAAAGGATCAGTCAATGGTTGGTTTTTGAAAGAATACTTTTTCCTATCCAAAAAAAATGTCTCACACCTAAAAAAATATATTAATCTGAAAAAAGAAATTTAAGTGTCAAATATTTTAAAATGAAAAGAAAAGAAAAAAATTTACAACCGAAATGATGTTTATTGGTTTGGATGACCAGTAAAATCCAAATATACAAACATTTACAGGATTTAAAAATTTAATTTTCATGACAATTTCAGTGAAAACTGAAGTCGGCCAAGGATTCGTAATATAATCTTTTCTCTACATATTAAAAAAAAAACTAAAATAAAGGCTGCAGAATATATACCGTATTTTGGAAATCTACAAAATTCTGCGCTCTGAATTTAGGACGGATTCCGCTTAATTAGAAACTCGATGATTCATGTTGTATAAGAATTAAATATATTATTTATATCATGAAAATGTTCCTACAAAAGAGTCATTTAACAAATCCAGCCTACAATTGAACCACCGCTTTTTTTGGAAATTGTTTTGACTCAGTAAATACTTTTTTATTATCTGACCAGTAGTTAAATCTGCAATTTGTGAAAAATTAGACTCAATCACTTCACATTATCTTGCTCACAAGGTCTTCAACCTCTTTATATTTTAAGAAATATAATTAACTCGTTGTTCTTATCATTTTTATGTATTTTTGAAATGGCCGGTACGTATTCAGATGGATTTATGTCGAATTTCTAAAACTGTGTACACAGTGAGGCATTATTCAGCTAGAAATGATTTGAAATATTTACAATTATCATTTTTAATTAATTAATAATAGCATACATTTTTCAAGTCAGAAAAGTACGGAATGTAATTACTTGTAATTCTTTGACCACCCTAAGAGCGTTTTGTAGTTCACGCTCTCCGGAGGCATAAAGGTTAAGGTCATCCATATAAAATAGATGGGTGATCTTATGCCTCCGGTCGCTGGGTGATCCAGATTGATATCCGCGGGTTTGGCGGAGCCCAACAGACAACGGCAGCAGTGAGATGCAGAAGAGGAGAGGACTCAGGGAGTCATCCTGGAAAACTCCCTCTCCTAAATGCCACCTGCTCTGTCGTGACCCGCTGTGTACCTGATGTTATGGTGAAGCGGGTCTTCCAGAGCGGGAGCAGCTGTTCTATGCATCTCACTAGTGGTGCTGGTACCGCAAGACATTCGAGTAAGTGCAACATTAGCTGATGCGACGTTGTATCAAATGCCTTGCGGTAGTCAATCCAGGCCATCGATAGATTCCGCTTGTATTGCACAGAATCCTGTGTAATACAGCGGTCTATCAGTAAGCTGTCCTTGCAACCTGCCATGCCCTTCTTGGCACCACGCTGTTCGTGTATCTGCTGGAAGACCGGATCAACACACCTCAGTGTCCTAGCATACAAGATACGTGTAAATATCTTGTAGCAGAAGTTGAGGCAAGTGATCGGCCTATAATTCCTCGGGTCGGAAAGGTCCCCCTTTTTGGAGATAAGCACAGTACGTCCCTTGACGAACCAGTCCGGAATCTGCTGCCCCTCGTTCAACCATGAGTTAAAAACTCGCGCCAGACGGCAGTGAGTGGAAGGAAATTTCTTCCACCACCAGTTGTTAATGCCGTCTGGGCCTGGGGCAGCGAAGTTCTTGGTACCAACAAGTGCTTATTGGACTTCCTCCGTACTGATTGCCGGGCACACTTCTTCTGGCTCTTCAAGATGTCTGTGACACAGAGCCTCGAAGTGTGCAATTGATGGATTGTCGCTATTGAATGGACGCGTCATTTCGTAGATTCCTTTCCAGAAGGTTTCGACATCTTCTACAGTCGGCGAATTCTCGACAACACGCTGTGGCTCTTGAAAGAGGCGGGAAGGATTTGTACGGAACAAATTGTTTTGTTCCATACTCCTCACCCGCCTCTTCAATGTTTTCTTTATCGCCATGAGCGCTCGGATCCTATCTAGACAGTGCTGCTTGATGGTAAGCATCACTGTCAGATTTAGAGTATGGTGTTGACGTCTTAATCCGGCTGCTATGCGCCGGATTCTAGGAATAAATACTCTACCAGTCGTCTTATATTCCACCACACTCTGGATCCGAGAAGCGTGTTGTCTGGCCGACTGTATCTTGGCCTCGTTCTTTTGTACACGCCGCTTGGCTTTCTCGACCCCGTGATTGGTTGACCTCTCACGGGGGACGAGTTGCTCCACGGCGTTATACACGGCACAGTTGATTTGCCAGATGTCTGCATCTTCCGGAATTTCCTCATCGATAACCGCGTCCATTCTAACCAGGTCTTGTGGCTTTAGGTTACACTTGGTGTTAAGGCTAACCCTTGTCCTTAAGTCTACATCGCCGAACTCTAATGGATGTTCCCCATCAGCTGGTAATTGCCGCGGTGGAACTGCGGCTGGCAGTTCTTCCAGCTGACGGGGTGCCCTTACGTAACCTGTCCTGCGCAAGAAGGATACTTGGTCTCTCAGGTGTTGTTGAGAGAAGGCGCGATGCTCTGGATGCATTTCGCACCAAAGTGCATGCAATCGCGCCATGTATCCCCTTCGCTCAGGTTCGCTACTCTCGCGGCAGGTCAGCAAGCCATCCTTTAGTTCCCTCGTCCACTTAAAGCGTCCATGTAAATTAGCGTTGTTGTCATCGTTTGGACCGTCCGGTAAGGCCCCTCCCATCTGTCCTTGACCTCCATCCGGCTGAGGTCGATTGTGAGGGGCCCTTCTTAAGTTATAAGTAACCCGAGCTGTAAGAGTACCAGGGTGGTTAGCCTTGGTACCCTCGGCCGACATTAGTCAGGCAGAGTTTCCTCTACCTGTCCAGGGTGCACCAACGCGGAGGTTGCCGGCCTTGCACCCCGGGGTTGTCATTATTATTATTATTATTATTATTATTATTATAATATCTTATGTATGTACGCGAATCTCCCCTTAGGCATATCAAATTTACCTATAGGTATTTTGGTGTGCCAGCTTACCTTGAATGCTTGACAGTTAATATACGTCTTTGTCCAAATGTTGTAGTTCTTATTCATTTTTGGCCAGAAATATTTACTAGTTATTAGACTTTTTGTTGCCCGTACCCTAAATGTGTTAAACTGTGAAAGATTTCGAAAACTGTACGTTTAATTTCTTTGGGTATATAGGGTCTAATGTTGAAAGTAGAAACATCACACCAAATTTCATTATTAAAATTCGGGATTTTAATTTTTTGTAGTACATACTTTTAATATTTTCTGTTCCTACAATTTGTTTTATGTTTAATGTTTCTAGTTCCTGATCCTCGAGTTGTTTCTTTCTTAAAATTTCTAAATTAAAATCCGACGAATTAATTTGATTAATGTTACTCATATGTGACAAGAAATTCGCAATCTGTTCGTTATTTACATTTTTTTTGGTTAATGTCACTCATTGACAATGAATCTGTTTTGAGGTTAACATCTGTAAATTTTAAGGAAAATACACGCGAAAGCGTATCCGCGGCGATATTGTTTTTCCTTTAATGCGTCATTTGTCATTTGTGAACTGTGCGAAGTGTCGTGCTTGTCTCGGACTTGTTTCTGTTTTAGAGAACAGAGCTCTTGTTAAAGGCTTATGATCAGTAAAACAGATGATTTTTTTATTAATTCTACTCGCTCTTCTCTTTGGAGAATACCTTTGGATGATATATATGTGCCAAGAAATCCATTTGCTTAATTAGTCGTAAGGTGGGGTGATCATTCATTCTGAATCACCCTGTATAACTAGATACGAGGAACAGAAAGATAGTTAAAAAATATATACGACATAAGATAAACATATGGTACTGAGTGTAAAACTGGTGTAATAGGTTCAGTTTATTACGTAATAAACACAACTTACTGTTCATATACCGGGTGGGCCATAAAATCTGCATAACAAATTGTGGCAAACATTATTTTGTTTTACTTCCAAAATAGCAGACGATGCTGAGATATGCCTATATGTTTATTTTATGTTGAAAGACATTTTTCAAGTTTGAGAAAAATATACTGGAACTTAAAAAAGAAATGACCTAAACATGTAGATATATTTTGATGAAACACCTTGTAATATGACGATGAGAAGTTTGGTATATATAATTTCTATATGGAAACTAGAACTGGCGTACCAATTCAATTGCTTCAAAACATAACGATCTATTTTCAAATCATTTTAACTTAGCGATGTTTTATGATAAACATAAGATACAAATAATGACCCAGCAGTTTCCGATAATGTTATTTATTTTAATTAATTCGACAGAGACAAATTACGTTAAAAATTGCGCACTTATTAACGTAAATAGACTTGTTTTGTTTTAATACATTGATTAGATTAGAGAATAATTCTTTTTTTTAGATATTGATTCCAATACTCACAGTGGAAGACATAACAAAAGAAAAAACAGCAAGAATAGTACCTAATGCAATTGGAATTTTTACTAAGGAGCAAAAACACGTTTTTGGAAGTTTTCTTTCGAGAGATAGTACGCTGGAGTACATGAGAAATATTTGGCAAAAGGCCCTCAGCGAAGCACCCGAAATAATTCAGTCTGAATCAGAGGTAAATCCAACTTAACCTTATCACAAGCAGCTTAGTAAACTTATTCCCATTTCCCGAAAATGACTGGATTAAAGTTTTTCTTTTACCAATAATTTTCAAAATATTGCGACCGCTAATATAGACTTTTTACCTCAGCTAATGCTCCAGTCACAACCACTGGACTCATGTTATTGAGAGATGAAGACGAATTTAAAAGTAGGTTGCACAAACATCAAAACAGTAGATATTGTACTTGACGCGCGCCTCGCCAACCAAGTTGGCATCATCAGGAGATGATTAAAACTAATCTTATATTAACAACGCTGTCTGTTTATACCTACACTGTCATCTTAGTTCAACGAACCGAGACAAACTAGTCGTGGTGGCGTCAGAGTGATGTCACCGACTCACTGGGCAGTAAATCGGACTATTTGACATTCTGTCGCTATTCATCTATTTTTATGTTTTAAGCTGTCAAATTCATTCAGTTATTTATTGTTTGTTATATTCTAGTCAAATTGGGTTAGATGTATGGTGGGTTGCCTAGTAACTCCAGAACGCTCTTAAATTGCTAATAATCAAAAGTATATTAGGAAAATGAGACGAATAATTCAGACTAGGCTTAAACATATGGCTCATCTCACATATGCAAGAACAGATAAGTCTAGTGTTAGTTGCCCAGCACGCATTTGAAGACAACCATATACCTAATAAATATTAACAATTTAAGATTAATTAGAAATATAAAAAATAATAAACAGCTGATGCAGTTGAAAACCTAAGAAATGCCACATGTAAAAATAATATCCATAGCGACAGAGGACCTATTTAAATAGTCCGCTTTGGTTATTAGTGAATCAGGCAGTAATGTCTCGCTGACGTCACCGCGACTAGTATATCTTGGTTCGTCGAACCTGATCCGATCTGGTTTTATCTTGTTTCTACGTTTTTGTTTTGAACAAACCAGTATTATTTAATGCCTCTAGTTTATTTGAAATAATATAGAAGATGCTTTTAGATACATATGTTATCCATGTTTATACCAAATACAGCTGGTCAAACAAGGGCACTTTTAGGATGACACCGATAGATAGCATCACTCAAATGATATCCATCGTACATTCTGTGTGAGGAATTTTAGCATCAATAGATGGCACACTACCAGAAGCCTTTAGTTGACTAACTATATTTGGTATGGGCATGGATATTATGTATACTAATTATATTCTATTTCAGGAAAATGAGAACGACTCTAGTGAGGTCGAGGAAGTTGAAAGCGATAAGGATTCTCTTGAAGAATATAAGGTTGAACCTGAGAGTAGGTTAAAATTTAAAAAATATTTACAAAGGAATTAGAATAACGCGTAACGTTTGTAATATTTGTGCATGTTATTTTAATTCAAATGTCATTATTTGATCAAAGTGCCACCTTATCCATCTATCTACCAGTATCTACCTATGAAAACAGAAAGATAATTTTACAGCTCTAAAAAAAGAGCTTTGATTTATCTATGTATTGACTATTTTACGAAAAATAATTCTATTTGATGTGGTTATATTAAGATCTTTCAGGTAAAGTCTTCTTGAATAACTGAAAGTCTGGATAATATGATTTAGACTGCTACTCATGAATCATGAATCTAAGATTGATAGGTGGGAAGGTTCTCATAAACTGTGAATAAGTTTTGTAAATCTTCTCTAAAAAAAGTGCCTACAAGCAAAATGGGAGAAAAGGGAATATATAAGTAATATTTATTCTAGTCGCCTTGTAAATGTGTTTAATATTTTAGATCGTCTTCTATGCAATTTTTGTAACTAATACTTATAATATTCTTGCAGGCGTACGAAGAGATTCTGTAAGTTTAGTGAAAACTACGTCACATGTGAAAAAGGTATCAAAACGTAATATGGTCTTGTTTGCAACTACTTCATTACTAATATTGTTATACATGTCTGCAACTATAATGATATATCGCATAAATCAGATACAATACAAGTACTCCCGAGCTCTAGAAGATGTAACTACTTCAGGTTCAAATATGGTATATAGTGATTTGCTGCAATGGCAAACTAAGTTGCATTCTAAATCTGAGGATGCAGTATATAATTTTTTAGATTCCAGTTTAGAGGAAATTGCAAAGGTATGTCGACATTTAATATATAATAACAATGATTAGCCTTAAAACTATATTTTTCTGCGTCCCTGCAGAAATAATTTCTGCAACGAACAATAAATCTTTGTAAGATTATATGTAACCATGGTTTATTTCTATGCAATCTCAATAGGCTTGTAAAATTCGTAATTCCTGAAATACCTCTTTTAATTAATTCATACTGATGAAGACAATATGAACATTATTACATGCACAATACATAAAACAAAATTCATATTTTTAAAACCACAATTGATATTTTAAATGAATAGGTATCTGACACAAACATTATATTTTAAAATTATGATTCCTGTTATAAGTTGATTAAAGATAACAAAAAGCAAACAGTACAAGAACAACAGTGCAACAAGAAATTATTATTTATAATAATTTCTTGTCTTTGGCAAAAAAGGCAAGTGTGTTTTACATACCAAATTAAAAAACTAAATCTACTTATAACGAGTGGCCCGCCTCTAGCATGCTTGACAATGCTTTGACATACTGTCTATAATATTTTCAATAATGTTTTGTGGAATCCTATTCTATTCTTCTCTGACAATATCTTATAATTCATTAAGATACTTGGTGATTTTGCACGACATTTTATTTGTCTTTTTAGTTGGTCCCAAACATATTCCATTGCATTGGTATCTGATGTGGCAGCAGGCCATTCCATGTGATTTAGATGTTCTTCTTGAAAGAATGAATAACAGGTCCCGTTCTATGTGGCATCGCGTTATAATCAACGTAAATAAATTCGTGCCTTATAGTATCGGCAATTGTCCTCATATTCCTGAAAAATTTGAAGGTATTGTTCACCATTTATGTTACCATGAATTATACAAATAGGACTTCTAACTTCTCTATAAATCGCAGCCATTAACATAAGAGAGCCCCGCCAAAAGAAACTCTTGGCGGGGCTATGGTGTTCCAAAAAACCTCTGGGTCCACAGATCCTGTTTTCATCTGAAAACAAACATATCCTGAATTCATCTGCAAAAACACAATTTCATCATTCATTTAATCGCCAGTCCATGTGCTCTCTGGCCCAATTCAGTCGCACTGTTTAATTTACTGCAATAGTTCTGGGATGCCTAAAAGGCCTATGAGCCTTTAAACCATTCTCATATAACCGTCTTTTTATGGTTGACCTAGAGATGGCAACGTTAATCCTTCGTAGAGTATTTTTCGTTGTGGTATTTCGAATAGGATTGAGTCGAACATATGTTCTTAGCAATTGGTCTATTCTCACTGTTGATACTCTTAACCGTCTATCTCCATGCGTGTTACTAAGGGAACTATTATATTGAAACCGTGCAAGTTCCTTTTGCGCAATACCACCCTGTAGCATGATTTAATTGGGCATTACTTAATCGAGGCATTTTTAATATTAAAAAAGTGTCAACTGCGAAAATTATTAACGTTATTGTTTGTTTTTAATAGCCAAATTAAAAACATGTAAATAAATACCTAACAACTAAATGAACTATGGGGATTTAAGTCAAATATAAATGAAAAACACAGATTATGTAGGAAAAGAACGAAAACTAAAACAATAGAAAATCATCGAATTAGGTACATCAAGTAGTTTAAAAGTTATGACCGTTTGAATTTGGTGATCATTTAGGGTGATCCACTTCAAATTAACCTGAGTGTAAGTGTAAAGTTTCAGACTTCTACATTGAGCCGTGTTCAGTACAAACGTATCACAAACTTACTACAAACACACAGACACACACACACTCATACATTCATTTTTATCATAAGGTGACCTCCAACTAACTCACGTATTGAATAATATAAAACAGATGCTATTTCGTGATCGCTATATATCCAAAGCAAACGAAAAAATGTATTTGCATCTCAAAGCGGAAAATCAGCGTTACAGGACTTATGTATACAAGCAAATATTTAAATTAATAAAAATATATTTGAATATTCATAAAACAAGAAGAGTATACACTTCTCTGCATTATCAAATCAGAATGTAAAATACATCATTTTTCCATTATTTTAACAACTGCAAAAATATTTTAAAAAACGAATTTAAATGGTGATAGTCTAAGCATAAACTTTAGATTTAGATCTAGAATGTGGAATCTAAAGCTTAACTTCCCGCGTCGATAGAGAGACGAGAAAGTGATTAAGAAGTTGTGAACAAAGACAGATAGATGCAATTTATACAAAGGATTTATCAGTACTCAACTCATTTATATCATGAGAAATATAAATGAATAATGCAAATCATTTGAAACTTTTTAAAACTTTATGTTTATCTAAATATGGGGAGTAAACTACTTCTTGATATTTCAAATAATAATATTGTGTGAATGACTATGTATCCGCAACCATATGTATATGGACTCTATAAAGAAATTTAAAATTATTCTCAATATTGAAGCCATCTATTTTACAAAACATAAAAATCATGTATTTTATTTGGTATTTAGGTGTTCAGCAAAGACCTCGGATTTCTAATATTTTATATGATATTACGTCGGAAATTCCAAAGGTAAAAAAAAACAAAAACACCGTAACATTCATATTATTAATCAAAACAACCACGCTTCTAGCTAATACCAAGTAGGATTGAATTACATGATAAAATCATTGTATTTGGAACATTAAAAATATTTTCTAACTGTCCACAATTTATAAATCTCTCTCTCTCTCTCTCTCCCTCTCTCTCTGGAATTAAAGTTGCTATATCTTCTAAGGTATAGAAATGATTTAAACTTAATATGTTTGGAAAACAAAACAGCAAAAAATTTATTTAAGTATCATGTATTTTGGCTTTTCTCTTTCCCTTTTTATTTTTTGATTTTGACTAGATCCATAAAATAAAGTCCAATATTAGAATACGTTTCCATTTTAAATAAATCTGTACCACCTATACTTCTGCAGTATGCCTGTTCTTTACGTAATTTAAAAAATATACAGACGCCCTGTCGTAATAAAATAGTATCTTCGAGACATTGTGTAAATATCAACAAAGACATTACAAACAAATACAAATATTTTAGTCCTTATCGCAATTAAAAATAACACAGACGTATTTTAAGTGGTTTATTGTGTTTTTTAGTTTAGTTGCGATCTATAGCCAGAATTTAATTACCCCGCATTATGTTCAAATTACAGAATTTGTGGGAGATCGAGTAATCGCTCTAAGAGAGTCAGGATTACGTCTTCGTTAAATCGCTCAAAGGTTTAACCCAAACCATTTGAGTATTCTTTGAATATGATCTGCGTGATTGGTGAAGATTTCCAAAGTCAACGTCGAAAATTTAGATGTTCTCGTGTTAGTAACGACCATGAAGATGGACTTCATCAAGGGACCCATTACAAATAACAAGATTGGTTGCTGTTGTTAGATCACAGAGTCTTCATGGTCACCATTCATCGTAACACAGTGGGCCTTGTTATTGTCATCCAAATAAAAACCTTAGCAGCGGCGGGGGGGGTTTTATTTTAATAACTTATTTTAATGTTGGCCTATTTCTGCTTTCAAAACCAGTCACTGACACCAGGAGATAATGTTTTGTAAGCACTGGCATCCCTGACCTGGAAAGTTTTCTGTACCCCCCTTTATCGTTGACCGTAGATACACGCACTCTCAGTTTTACATTCCATCTGAAAGATGGTGAAGCGAGCAATTCTGATCAACATGAGGTATGAGGTAAAATGAGGTAAGACCTTATCGACTTGGTCCTGTCGGGTTTTGGACCCAAACATCTTGACTGGAAGGACGCCTCACTGTTCTTCACACCACCAAGCCGATAGCACAGGGCTACGAAGTCGAAATGGTCCAGGGAAAGATAAAGCTGGAAAGATTAATGAAACTTGAAACCGTTCCTAACGCCATCTACCAGCAAGTTAATACAAGAATTCATACAAACATTATCATACCATACTTAGTTACAATTTTCACATTCACTCACCGGATCACCAGATAGATCACCCATAGAGCATATATGGGATATAATGAAGCGAAGATTACGTTTATTCCTGTCACTAGACAACTTAGAGGAACTCCATGATCAGCTAGAAGTAGTATGGGATGAAATCTCTCCACTTACTGATCATTTAATTTTGGTTGTGCCTAAATGAATCAATGAAAGTATAAATAAGAGGCGATGTAATCCATTTAAAAATAAATTGTAGCCCCTCCCGCACAAGAAACCTCGAGATAACCTTTAGGGATACAGGGGGTTGCATTATCTGTGTGTGTATAATTTAATTTAATTAATCCAGTTCAATTATTATTTTGTGATATTTTCATTCAGCAGTTAGTATTTGATCAATATTTCTTATAATTTGTTATTATGGCCAAATATCATAAAATAAATAATGTCACATGGATAATAGATACTGAAAATATTAGTTCTATAATTCAGATAACATCTATCTTATCTTTTAGCATAATATCAAGCACCGTATTATCGCCTTGATGAATTTCAAATCTAAAAAGTGTTGTTAATAAATAAATATCTGACCTCGTATTCTGTTTGACCTTTAATTATTATTTTTAATTGTATCATGTAGTAGCATTAGTATATCTGACATGGTCTATTTTCTTTATATTTAGAGAAATGCTTCCTAAATTTCCAATCTAATTAGACACCGAATACTTTCCGTGCACGCAGGGTCGGCACATGGAGTAAAAGACAATAACAATCATTTCTACGGAACAATTAAAACATATAGTGATCTCGAGTGTCTTATTTTATGGAACCTCCTGTACTGTGTTCAAGGCATGAGTCAGACAAGTTACATGAATCATATTTGGATACGTGGACCGTAGAAGTCTGAAAGCTTTATACATACACTGTGTCCCTGGATAGATGTCGAATTCTGGAATGGCATTTGGGGATTCAGTGCCGATTTATCAGTGGTTGGTTAATAGTGTTAAATAGTTATTTGACAGATAAGGATGTCCTGTAGATAAAGAGCTAGTTAAAGTAGGAATCGTACTGTTATCTGTTAGTCAGTTATCTTTTAGTTTGCATAATTTGTTCGTAAGCTGGCTGTACTAATATTTCAGGAAATCTTTGTAATTGGCTGCCTTTATCCTTCGTATGTGTAATATAGATAAGTGGGATTTACCGATCGGATATGACGTAAAACCAGGGTTGGCTTTAGGTAGTTATGTGTCAGATTTACATGCATATATGAAACTATATCTTACCTTGAATTTTTTTAGCGTATTCCTTATTGTCCAAAGTTAATAAAGTCAATTTATTATCAACACCCACTGAAAGAGACTAAAGGTATAAGGGGATTTACTTAAAAGTAACACACACACATACAAGTATTTTTCACTGCCAGTTATAAGAATAAAAGTATATCATTAATATCTGTTCTAAATGTTTTGTAGTTAAACTTCGGCGCCTTTCGTCGAAAATCCATTTATATTGCGAGAAGGACCGCACGACGTCGACAGATGTAACTGGAGCATACTTAAAATACGTAAACTTTCGCAATGTCGCCACATTCATACCCGGTGTAGCAAAGTCTACTTCTTTGTCGCTTAAAAGGTCTATTACACCTCTCATCGTAACAAATTAACAAATATGGGATTTTTTTTAAAGCAGTTTGGAATTTTATTTCTACCCTCGCAGCAATTTCTCCCAGTAATTTAAGTAATATATATATATATATATATATATATATATATATATATATATATATATATATATATATATAATATATATATATTATTTATAAATAAGCATCACCGAAATTTGACAATCTCCGAATCCAAAGCACGGGAAAGAGTTACACCACTGATGAAAAATTCGGATACACTACCATTCTTCACCGACATTGTCGGTACCCGTAGCGGGATTCGAAACCACAGCTGCAACTAAAGTAAAGAAGCATGACTAGATCACGCTGCGCACGCACAGCTACTTTGTGTTTCTATGGGAACTCAGACATACCGGTTCGGGACTTTTGGAAATTGTCCGGTGTCTATTATTACAAGATCAGTTAATTATATATCTGTACCT
>JANEYF010001502.1:0-10820 GCA_029963845.1 Rhamnusium bicolor | reverse complement strand
ATTTGCTACACCTAATTAAATAGGTATCATAACTTAATCATTATTTTCACTATCTGTCTGCATGCTTGTATTCATCGATTTGGGAGTTTTACATTTTTTATTTGATCAAAAACTATAATTTAACTAGGTAGTTAGGGTTACTAAAATATATCAGGTGAATCAGCAATCCCTTTCGTCCCATTTTGTTGTTTTAAAATTTTGGAATAAAAATGACTAAATATTTTTTTTAAATGTTAAAATGCAATTTTTTTGAACAACTGTATAACATTCACAAATTAAACGGAATAAGTCACCCTTATTTTGGTATTTCAAATGACACAAATGTAAACAAGCAACGCAACAACATCGTATAGGTATCTGAAAGGTCAAGTTATAGTTATAAATCTTCTATTTCCAATGGCTACTAAGCATTATTATTTTGAATACTTATGAAAGAATTTATATATATACATATACATATAATACACACACACACACACACACACACACACATGCAAGTACTCATTATGTTATCACAGCACAGAAATTAGACAAGTTCCGAATCCAAAGTCAAAGCTATCTAGAACGGGATTACACTTACAAAAACGTGGTCATACAACCATTCCCATCGACAATGCCACTGCCAGGATTCGAACTCACAGCTAGATAGAAAGATTTCTAGTCATGTTTACCAATGCACCCTCTAGCCAACTACAGTCTAACTTATTTGTCTAATTTCTATGGTGTATTATATTAAAATCATTATTTTTTTATTTTCATGAGGACATTAAGAGGGAAAGGTAATGGTAATAGTAACCACCCACCTGCTAGGAACAGACAAAATTTGATAGTCTCTAGCTACTTTTTTCCAATAATAATATAATTTAACTACATATATGCAAGTCATCGCTATTAACTTAGTTACTTTTATTAATTAATAAATAATATTAAATACAACTTTGATTACATAGCATCGGAAATGAAATCTATGTGATTCTGATAAACGTTCTTTCTTATCTTCCTGCCTCTCTTTCCAGTATAGCACTCCTATAATCACAGTGATCAGCCCACAGACCGTTGTTAGGGCGGCTACAGACATTAAAATGAGTTTACTTGGTGTAACAAAAAGCTGAGCTTTCCATCTAAACGGTTTATCTGGTGGCCATGGTATCACAACCATTTGAGAATTTGGAATAATCTGCGTCCAGGTCCTTGAATGGTTAGAAAGGCCAACAGTTAACTGATCTACAAAGTTTGGTGTTCGACCCAAACCAAAAATAGTATAAGGAAGATTGAGGCTAAAATGTGCAGACTGTGGTAGCTGGGCTGACACTCCATGCCTTATGTTGCCTTCTTGTGTAGTAGTTTTGTATGAAATTGATGGCCCTGGTAAATTGGTTCCATATGCACGTCTCTTCTTACCAACACGTCCCATTATCATCGCATTATTTTTATTGGTTAAACCTGTTAACACCATTACTTTTACAAAATTTGCATCATAATCCAAACTATTTCTAAAGGCAGCAGTTTGGTACTGTTTGCCATTATATGTCACTAGGACACAGTCTAAAATACCATCTTGGTAAAAATCAAAGAAGGCAGCCATTGCAGTTCCGTTTCTAAAAGGACTTAAAGCATTCCACTTGATTGCATAGGAACGTTTAAATTTACCGCATCCAGTTTGACATGCAACATTTTCTAAAAGAAATGCTTGGGGTGGTCACCATTTTCTGGGGCCAGTGTTGCCAATATATCCGGATAACCATCCATGTTAAAATCTCCACTGTGTAAGGTAATAACATTAGTATATTTACTTCCAGGTTTCAAATAGAAACGCCAATTATTGGAATTGTCATCTTTAAAGTTTACTTGCAAATTAAGCCACTTGCCTTCTGAGTATACCATGAGTGCACTACTACTCCTGTTACAATATTTTTCAAAACAAACGGGCGTTACCAGATCCATGCGACCTTTAAGTTCTACATCTATGAATAAAGACTGGCCAATTACTTCTGCATTTTGTTTATTTGTGTTCTGTGGATGAGGTATAGTCGAGTTGTACACAAATTTTCCTCTCCTTTCATTGCCATTCCATATCTCAAAATCATCTTTTGTCGTTATGAATAAATCTGGCATAAAGTCATCATTTAGATCTGAAAAAAAAGGGTTTTTTAGAGTTTTTCTCCTGTGTTAAATATATTATGATTTGTGATTAGTAACTTTCATCAGAAAGCGAGAGTTAATTCTTATAATATATACCGAAAAGTTAGGTTAAAAGCTAGATTAGCATATTATACACCCTTAGAACATCCAGTCAAATCTTAGCAATGGCTTCAGTTTTCTGGTAGTTAAAAATAGTAGTTAGTGGATTATTCTTATTTTTGAGTAAATTCTACTAATATTAAATAGTGTAATAATAAAATTGTACGCAATACA
Source organism: Rhamnusium bicolor (assembly GCA_029963845.1). Lineage (NCBI taxonomy): Eukaryota > Metazoa > Arthropoda > Insecta > Coleoptera > Cerambycidae > Rhamnusium > Rhamnusium bicolor. The sequence goes on along the minus strand of JANEYF010001502.1, from coordinate 8,405 downwards.
CACCTAAAAATGCATGGGCATGTGGTCGACTCAGCTCAGTCATGGGATTCCTATTGTCTTCCATTTTGATTTTCGTTGGGTCGCCCCTACTTTTATCGAAAACCCAAAACATTCTATTTTTCTCTTCATCTTGACCGAACAAATCGATTATCATGTCCTGATTATAATCTATCGCTAAAGGCTGTCCTATCATCTTAATTAGAGGAGTTTCCTCATGACTGCAATTTAAATGATTCGCACCTCCCCAAATAACGTAGACATAGGTTAGAGAGCTTTCATAATCGCTGTCTCCTTCTGTCCTTTTATGTATTGTTGTAACCAAAACATCCATTAAAGCATCACCATCAAAGTCTCCCGGTACTACGCTAGTTATTAACGAATTACTAAATGTGCAACGTAGGCGGTCTGGTGTTGAAGGGCGGAGTAATGGTTCTTCTTCATGGGCAAGTAATATTTCCATAGTTTTCCCATTATCAAGCAAAATAAATACATCGGTTAGTTCGTCAGAATTAAAATCTCCAAAGGCTGCTGGCATACCATCGGTAAACCCACCAAAAGCCAAATGAGTTATATCAGTATCACTACATTTTACACATACTATTAACAATATAATGCTATACGCACAGCCTGCTTGTTTATACTGTGCCATATTTTACATAAAATAATTACTGCTTAAATTATTCACATTATGTTTAATAATTTGTGAGGGCAAAACACAAAGCAAATATATGCGACAGCTGATGACACATTCACAGAACAGAAAAGGCGACACAGTCTGTCTGTGTGAACATCGACATCAATTGTCAAATAGGAAAATATTAAGCATTTTTTTGGCGAGTAGACCGGTAACTCGGTTAACTATTTGCGGCGATTTGACATTTTCGCGAAAAATTGTACAACCGGGTTATGTCGAGTTTGCGAAACTAGCAAAGAGGCACTGCTGCAGCCAGTGTACATATTTGTTTTTATAGAAATAGTAGATGTATTTGTTCGATGTTGTCTGAACCAGCCTCATCCCGCCCAGTCCTAGGCAACGTATTTATTCAGCTGGTAACGGGCATGATGGTCCGGCGAGGACACTGTTGTATTTTTAATGTTAAGTCACACTGTATATTTCAAAATATTTTTAAAATGTGCACCTTTTGACGCTACCACTTTCATAAAAAAATAAGTTTTCTAATAAGGCTGATATTAGACTTTAACGCTCTTTGACATCCTATATGTATTAATTCTGCGACATTGATTTTATAAAATAAGTGCTTAAATTATTTTATAATACGAGTATACACATTGACCAACCTTTTGGAACTTTTCTCAGCGCATTTTTGTAGTTCATTAGTTCATGGATGGAGATGGCAAATTAAGGTCATATTAGGTTTTAGCTCCTAAGTGAACTCTTAACCCAATTGATGGGAAAGGCTCATTGAACATGTTTATTTTCTATAAAGTCGAATTTTTTTGCTCTAACCGTAAGCAAACAGTTTACTTCTACAACCAATCACGGAACAGAAACTTTGTATTTAATCAATCAGCATTAATTTTTAGTAATGTTATGTTTCAAGGCGGTCGTAGCGCAAAAATATGCTTTTATCCACAGAACAGAAAAAGACTTTTATCCTAATGATATTCGCTTTGGTTACCTGGTGGTTGAAAACAATTTAAGCGCCGCCAATTTTTGTACAGGATTGGCTGTTAGAAAATAAATGTAAAGAACATACCTAAAAATTGATGTGGAAATTTAAAATATTATTATTACTGCTATTCACTGGTAGATGGCACTGGTAGGCCGGATTAGCCGTTTTTAAGTGTTAAAAATATACAATGCCTTTTTCGGTTACTCGACACTCAATTCCATACCATTGGTAAACTAGTCATCATAATTATTATTACCTAATGGAGAAATCGGTGGAGAACTGATAAGGTTCAAATATTTTTTCACCAAGGTAGATTTTGTAAAATGTTTGGCTCAAAGCGTGTGTGGGGAACCTACCTTTTCAAACCGCTATTTCTACTATTTGTAATAACTGAATGATTTTGTTTGCTTTTTAAAGCTAGAGAAATTTTTTATATATTTTAAACTTTGAGGCAAGGTATCAAACATTTTTATAAAGTTGTAGTCATGGAATTTTTTTGTACATACTTGCCCTGTGAACCAGTATCAATAATTTGTTACCATGTGTTGTTTTGTAACTGTGCATAGACAAATACAATATATTTTATCTATGTAACTGTGGCATTGTCCAACTTTTTCGAAATTGTTTTTTATTTTTAAAAACATATACTTAGCACACATTTCCATAAAAATATTGAATGTACCAGGAACTGCATCGATCGATATAGGGAAAAGTACGCACCAGACTATTTTGAAAATTTGGGGAGCTACTAACGGCAGTGTGGCCACTCCAACTAAAATAATTGCAACCTTCTGGAACTTCCGGTTATACCGGAAATCGATACTAACTTGCTTTTAAATGGAATACCCTATATATTTTAGAGTTTTCGAAAAAAGCATAAAATTCGAAGTGAAAAACATGTAGGATACTCTATGCCTAAACCCAGTCGTTTCTGAGATATTTGACATTTTAAAAAAATTTTGACAGGTGTAATGGTTTACAATAACCTTTATAACTTTCTTCGTGTAAAAGATACTCATTTGCTTTTTGGCATGCGGAAAGACCATAAGGTGAACTACATTCTACAGTTTAAAGAAATTCAATAGTAGTATACCAAGTGTTCCATCTTTGCTTAAGTCAAATGGAACACCCTGCATTTTTTACATGAAGTTATGTATAATTAAATTCCCTTTTTTCTGATATCAGCATTGTGGGGGTATAAGATACAACTTTTTGAAATATTTGCGATTTTCTTAGAAATTCAAGAATTTTTTAGTAAAAATTTTATCAAATTAGCCATGGTTAGAAACAATGAGTAATGTGAGTCATTCACTTATGTCAAAAAATGCCACCGCGTTTAAATTACACCCACACGAAGACTTTTTGAATTTGTTTATTATTTATGGTGAATGTGATAAAGCAATATCAAGAACTTGTAGTACATTTGTTACTAGATATCACAAACGGAAAATAACACTAAACACTGTAACATGCCTATTAATTGAATTGAAGACACTTTGCATAGACTAAAATAGGTAAGATAAAATAAACTAAAAACATGATTCCATTTTAATTTAATAATTGTTCATAATTCCGCCTCGAACCTCATCCACACCTTCGCACCTTCGGATTAGTTCTTCTAATTGAATCCTGTCATAAGTTTTGAAATGCATCTCTTACTCTCTGCATACAATCTTCAATAGTTAATAATGGGCTCTCATAAACTTTATTTTTAATAGTTCCCCAAATAAAATAATCTAAAATTGATAAATCGGGCAAGCGAGGAGGCCATAGGATAGGTCCATTATTGGCGATCCATTAATAATAATAATAATAATAATAATATTTACTGGTGCGAAATGCATCCAGAGCATCGCGCCTTCTCTCAACAACACCTGAGAGATCAAGTATCCTTCTTGCGCAGGACAGGTTACGTAAGGGCACCCCGTCAGCTGGAAGAACTGCCAGCCGCAGTCCCACCGCGGCAATTACCAGCTGATGGGGAACATCCTTTAGAGTTCACCGACGTAGACTTAAGGACGAGGGTTAGCCTTAACACCAGGGCTAACCTAAAGCCACAAGACCTGGCTAGAATGGACGCGGTCATCGATGAGGAAATTCCGGAGGATGTAGACATCTGGCAAATCAACTGTGCCGTGTACAACGCCGCGAAGCAACTCGTCCCCCCGTGAGAGGTCAACCAATCACGGGGTCGAGAAAGCCAAGCGGCGTGTACAAAAAATTGAGGGCAAAATACAGTCGGCCAGACAACACGCTTCTCGGATCCAGAGTGTGGTGGAATATAAGACGACTGGTAGAGTCTTTACTCCCAGAATCCGGCGCATAGCAGCCGGATTAAGACGTCAACACCATACTCTAAATCTGACAGTGATGCTTACCATCAAGCAGCACTGTCTAGATAGGATCCGAGCGCTCATGGCGATAAAGAAAACATTGAAGAGGCGGGTCAGGAGTATGGAACAAAACACTTTGTTCCGTACGAATCCTTCCCGCCTCTTTCAAGAGCCACAGCGTGTTGTCGAGAATCCGCCGACTGTAGAAGATGTCGAAACCTTCTGGAAGGGAACCTACGAAGCGACGCGTCCATTCAATAGCGACACTCCAGCAATAGCACACTTCGAGGCTCTGTGCCACAGACATCTTGAAGAGCCAGAAGAAGTGTGCCCGGCAATCAGTACGGAGGAAGTCCAACAAGCGCTTGTTGGTACCAGGAACTTCGCTGCCCCGGGCCCAGACGGCATTAACAACTGGTGGTGGAAGAAATTTCCTTCCACTCACCGCCGTCTGGCGCGAGTTTTCAACTTATGGTTGAACGAGGGGCAGCAGATTCCGGACTGGTTTGTCGAGGGACGTACTGTGCTTATCCCCAAAAAGGGGGATCTTTCCGACCCGAGGAATTATAGGCCGATCACTTGCCTTAGCTCCTGCTACAAGATATTTACACGTATCTTGTATGCTAGGACGCTGAGGTCTGTTGATCCGGTCTTCCAGCAGATACACGAACAGCGTGGTTCCAAGAAGGGCATGGCAGGTTGCAAGGACAGCCTGCTGATAGACCGCTGTATTACACAGGATTCTGTGCAATACAAGCGGAATCTATCGATGGCCTGGATTGATTACCGCAAGGCATTTGATACAACATCACATGAGCTATTGTTGTACTTGCTCGAATGCCTTGCGGTACCAGCACCACTAGTGAGATGCATAGAACAGCTGCTGCCGCTCTGGAAGACCCGCTTCACCATAACATCAGGTACACAGCGGGTTACGACAGAGCAGGTGGCATTTAGGAGAGGAGTTTTCCAGGGTGACTCCCTGAGTCCTCTCCTCTTCTGCATCTCACTGCTGCCGTTGTCTGTTGGGCTCCGCCAAACCCGCGGATATCAATGTGGGCCACCCAGCGACCGGAGGCATAAGGTCACCCATCTATTTTATATGGATGACCTTAAACTTTATGCCTCCGGAGAGCGCGAACTACAAAACGCTCTTAGGGTGGTCGAAGAATATACGCGGGCAATTGGTATGGAGTTCGGGTTGGACAAATGTGCAGTCGTCCACCTCAAGAGAGGACGATGCGGGGAATTTTCTGAAGATGCGCAGCTCGCAGACGGAAGCATCCTAAGACATCTGGATGCCGGAGAGACCTATACATATCTGGGTGTGCAACAAAGGCACATCCAGGATGTATCACAAATAAAAAGATTCTCTCCGCGGCAAGTACAGACACCGCCTCCGAAAGATTTGGTCTTCCGAACTTTCGGGGAAGAACAAGGTGTCTGCAACTAATATGCTTGCCGTTCCGATTCTGCTCTACTCCTTCGGAGTAGTAAAGTGGAGGGTAGATGAGCTGCGTCAATTAGACAGAGATACCCGCAAGATGATGAATATTCACAGAAGTATTCATCCTAGATCGTCCGTTCCTCGTGTGTACCTCCCACGTCAACGGGGGGGGCCGAGGACTCTTGAGCCTGGAGTGTACGCATGGCAGAGTAGTACTGAGTATGGCATGTAACATACTCAGGAGCTCAGATCCCCTCTTGCGGTTCGTAAAACATCATGAAACTGTAGGAGTGGGAGCAGGATTGTTCAAGGCAGCAAAAAGAGCCGCAGATGAACTCGGTCTCGCATTTGACATCAGGCGAGGAGGCCGGCGAGGTGCTGATGTTGAGTCAGTCACCGAACTTCAGCCAAATCGTCTGAAAGCCCGAATTAGAGCTGCCGAACAGGAAAATCTGTTTCGGCAGCATGTCGATAAACCCCAGCATGGTGTCTTCTATAAGAACATAGAAACACTGGGTTTATCGACCAGGCTGACCTTCGCCTTTCTAAGGTCAGCAGGGCTTAAGTCGGAGACCGAGGGATTCATTATGGCCTGTCAAGATGGTGTTATCAACACCTTGGTCTACCGTAGCCGCGTGTGGCGTGTAGAGGTTCCTGATATCAACTGCAGGACCTGCCATCAGGCGCCGGAATCGCTCATGCACTTACTTTCTGCATGCCCTATATATGCGATTTCGGCCTACATCCACCGACATAACGCGGCTTTACGAGTGCTATACTACCATCTAAGGCACTCGTACGGGGTAGACCAGACACCAGTGCTGCCTTACGTCCCCGGAGATATTGAGTCCGTTGTCGAGAACGAGAAATGCCGGATTTACTGGGACTACTCGTTCCCGACTGTCAGGCTAATCCAAGCCAACAAGCCTGACATAGTCCTCCTCGACCATCAACTCAAGGTGATGTATGTTATCGAGTTCTCGGCACCTGCGGAGAAAAACATCACCTTGAAGGAGGAGGAGAAACGGACCAAATATCGCGATCTCCGGTACGAGCTCCAAGTGCTGTACCCAGGCTACTCGGTCAAAATGGTCGTCCTTATTATCGGTGTACTCGGAGGGATAAAGCCTACGCTGCTCTCGGAACTGAAGATCATACCGGCCTGCCAAAAACCAGCCGAGTGGCTGGCAGGTCAAATGCAGAAGGCGGTCATTCTAGGTTCTCTCCGTCTGCTTAGGGCACACGATTCTGGTATCTACAGTCACTAACCCTGCGGGATGTGGGGAGTGGCTGTAGTTGATGCGCCGGCGCGACTCCCGTGAGGCGTCGGAGGCCACGGGAGGACTGACCGGCATCGGGAAACCGAAAAAAAAAAAAAAAAAAAAGTTTACTGGTGTCTTTGATCATGTACATGATATAAGACAGGTCATTAGAAGATTAAACATAAAATAGAATAATAACAATGATTACATAATATAAATAATATTATACTGACAGTCAAAAATATATAAGACAAACAGTTGTATAAGGCATAGACAAAAAAAATATGTGTATAAATAAATAATTATGATTACTTACATAATTTAATTGTTACACTAATAGTCAAAAATGTAAAAAACAAACAGTTATATATGACACAAACAAAATTATATATGTGTATAACCAAATATAATAGTGATTACATAATATAAGTATTACATTAACAGTCGAAAATGTATAAAACAGACAGTTATATATGACACAACAAAAAATATATGTGTATGAACGAAATTACAGTAACACAATTATAACAGAACGCAGAATTATGCGCACGGATCTACAACTAAGAATTGAAAAAATCATTAAGATTGTAAAATACATGTGTCATCAGGTAACTCTTTAGATTCTTCTTGAAATTGTGTTTATTTCTAGCATTTTTAATGTTGTCAGGTATCTTATTAAATATTTTTTGTACAGGAGTAATGTGATGATTTTTTAAATTTACTACTATGATGTAGTGGGACGCTTAATTGAGCCGAATATCTCGTACTATAATTATGCTGGTCATTATGTTTACTAAACCGATTAGAATTATTGTAAACAAACACAGCACTTTTTATATACACCACAGACAGTTAATATATTTTGAGTTTTGAAAGTTTCTCGACAAGACTCTCTATGCCCTGGATTAAATATTAATCGTAATATACGCTTTTGAATGACAAATACACGGTTTATCTCTACTGCTCTACCCTATAACATTATATTGTAAGAGAGGTGCGAGTGGACCAATGCAAAATATGCTTCTCGTAGAGTAGATACTGAAACGCTTTGTTTTAGTTTAAGTAAAGCGTAAAATGAACTATTCAGTGTCTTGCAGACATGATCTATTTGCCGACTCCATGTAAGCTTAGAGTCCAGGAAAGATCCCAAAATTTGACATGTTTGGCGAAGTTATCAGGAACCAGACGTGGTGCAGTATTTTGAAATTCATCTCTCACCGTTTTATCTTTGTTTAAGATTAGACGGTTTTGATGACACCACTGATTTATTTCTTTGTCCACTTGACTGATTGCAGGTAGTAGTTCTTCCGGTGTGTATGCGGATACTACAATAGATGTGTCGTCGGCAAAATTAATCATGTACCCTGAAGTTGTCAAATCATTTATATATAGAAGAAAAATCAGTGGTGCCAAAGTTGAACCCTGTGCTGCACCTATATTGATATTATATGTTTCGGATTGCACATTATTAACATTAACATAAAGCTGTCTGTGTGATAAAAATGATAAAATCCAGTTTAGAATTTTAGATCTTACGCCTGTCTAATTTAAATCTTGTGAATTCGATGATCGTAAAAAAGTTTCTTGTAAAAAATTATTTATCAAATACGCGTTATGTGGGGGAGCACCGTCGTGCTGATAAAAAATGTTTATATTGTTACGTGTTTGCTATCCACACAAACACCTCTACTCGTAGATTCGTTGATTGAAAGTCCAGATAACACTTATT